>CM050519.1:1600-84100 GCA_027563665.1 Antrozous pallidus
CTTAACCCTAACCGTAGTCTAAACGTAACCCTAAACCTAACCCTAACCCCAACCCTAGACCTAGTTCTAGAACTAGCCCTAACCCTAAACCTAACTCTAACAGTAACCCGTACCCTAACAATAGCCCTAGACCTAACCCTAAACTTTACCCTAACCCTAATGCTAACCATAATCCAAATGAGGTTTTCCTGAACCTCCTAACGGTAACCCTAACACTCACTCTAATCATAAACTTAACCCTAACCCAAGTCCTAACCCAGGCACTAACACTAACCCTAGCCCTAGTCCTAGAACTATCCTTACAACAGCACTAGATGCAAGCCTAATCCGAACCCTAATCCTAACCCGAACTTAACCCTAACCCTAAACCTAACCCTAACCCTAACCCTAGACCTAACCCTAGCCTTAGTCCTAGCCCTAGCCCTAGCCATAGCCATAACCCTAACCATAACCCTAGCCCTGGCCCTAACCCTTACCCGTACCATAACCCTAGCCTTAAACCTTCCCCTACCCCTACCCATACCCCTTGTTCTAGCCCTAGCCCTAGCCCTAGCCATAACCTTAGCTCTAAACCTAACCCTAACCCTAGCCCAGGCCCTAACTCTACCCCTAGCACTAGCCTAAAATAAACCTTACCCAACCCATGCCCTAGCCCTAGTCCTAGCCCTAGCCCTAGCCCTAAACCTAACCCTAACCCTTACCATAACCCTAACACTAACCCTAACCCTAGCCCTAAACCTAGCCATAGCCCTAACATTAACTCTAACCGTAACCATAATCCTAGTCCTAACCCTAACCCAAACCCTAACCTTAACCCTAACCCTAACCCTAACCCTGGCCCTAGCCCTAACCCTAAACCTAACCCTAACCCTAACCATAGCCCTAACCCTAACCGTAACCTTAGCCCTAGTTTAGTCCTAGCCCTAGCCCTAGTCCTAACCCTAACCCTAACCCTAACCCTAAACCTAAACCTAACCCTAACCCAGCCCTATCCCTAGCCCTTGCCCCAGCCCTAACCCTAACCCTATCCCTAAACCTAACTCATAAACTAGCCCTAACACTAGCCCTAACCCGAGGACTAGCCCTTGCCCTAACCATAGCCATAACCATAGCCCTAAGCCTAACCCTAACCCTAACCCTAACCCTAGCCCTAACCCTATCCTTAGCCCTAGCCCTAGCCCTGCAATAGCCATAACCCTAACCATAACCTTAGCCATGGCCCTAAACCTATCACGTACCTGAACCCTAGACTTAACCCTATACCTAGTCCTAACCCTAACCCTAGTTCTAGCCCTAGCCCTAGGCCCAGCCATAACCTTAGGCCTAACCCTAACCCTAACCCTAGCCCAGGCCCTAACTCTAGCCCTAGCCCTAGCCTTAACCATAACCTAAACCAACCCAAACCATGCCCTAGCCCTAGTCCTAGCCCTAGCCCTAAACCTAACCCTAACCCTAACCCTAAACCTAACCCTAACACTAACCCTAGCCCTAGCCCTAAACGTAGCCCTAATGCTAGCCCTAGCCCTAACACTAACCCTAACCGTAACTATAATCCCAGACCTAACCCTAAACCTAACCCTAACCCTAACACTAACCCTAACCCTAATCTAACCCTAACCCTAATCCTAACACTGGCCCTAGCCCTAACCCTAAACCTAACCCAAACCCTAACCCTAGCCCTAACCCTAACCGTAACCTTAGCCCTAGTTTAGTCCTAGCCCTAGCCCTAACCCTAACCCTATCCCTAACCCTAACCCATAAACTAGCCCTAACACTAGCCCTAACCTGAGGACTAGCCCTAGCCCTAACCCTAGCCCTAACCATAGTCCTAACCCTAGCCCTCGCCATAACCCTAACCCTATAACTCACCCTAACCCTAACCCTAGCCCTAGCCCTAACCTTAATCGTAACCCTAGCCAAAATCTAACCCTAAACCTAACCCTAACCCCAACCCTAGACCCAGTTCTAGAACTAGCCCTAACCCTAAACCTAACTCTAACAGTAACCCTAGCCCTTGCGAAAGCCCTAGACCTAACCCTAAACTTTACCCTAACCCTAAACCATATGAGGTTTTCATGAACCTCCTAACGGTGACCTTAACACTTACTGTAATCATAAATTTAACCCTAACCGTAGCCCTAACCCATGTCCTAACACTAACCCTAGCCCTAGTCCTAGGGCTATCCTTACATCAGCCCTAGACAGAAGCCTAATCTGAACCTTAACTCTTACAGTAACCTGGACGTAACCCTATCCATATTACTAACCCTAGCCTTAGCCTTAGCCCTAGAACTAGCACTAGCTTTAGAACTAATCCTAACCCTATTCCTAACCCTAACACTAATCCTAATCATAACCCTAACCCTAACACTAACCCTAGCTCTAGCCCTGGGAATAGCCCTAGCCCTAGCCTGCCTTCAAATAACCTTAAGCCTGGCCGAACCCTAATCCTAAACATAGCCTTCACCACAAATTGAACCCTAAACCTAACCCTGACGATAATGCTAACCATAACCTATATAAGCATTTCTTGCACCTCCTGAACCTAACCCTAACCCTGGCCCTAACACTAACCCTAGCCCCATTCCTAGAACTAGACCTAACCCTAAACCTAACTCTAACAGTAACCCTTGCCCTACTGATAGCCCTAGACTTAACCCTAAACTTTTCCCTAACCGTAATGCTACGCCTAATCCAAATGAGGTTTTCCTGAACATCATAACGGTAACCCTAACACTCACTCTAATCATAAACTTAACCCTAACCCAAGTCCTAACCCAGGCCCTAACGCTAACCCTAGCCCTAGTCCTAGAGCTATCCTTACAACAGCACTAGATGCAAGCCTAATCCGAACCCTAAACTTAACCTAAACAATAAACCTAACCCTAACCTTAACCCTAGTCCTAACCTTAGCCCTAGCCCTAGCCCTAGCCATAGCCATAACCCTAACCATAACCCTAGCCCTAGCCCTAAACATAACCCGTACCCCAACCCTAGCCTTAAACCTAGCCCTAGCCCTAACGCTACCCTAGTTCTAGCCCTAGCCCTAGCCCTAGCCATAACCTTAGCCCTAACCCTAAAGCTAACCCTCGCCTAGGCCCTAACTCTAGCCCTAGCAATAGCCTTAACCATAACCTAAACCTAACCCGAACCCTAGCCCTAGCCCTAGCCCTAGTCCTATCCCTAGCCCTAGCCCTGAACATAACCCTAACCCTAAGCCTAACCCAAGCCCTAACGATAGCGCTAGCCCCAGCCCTAAACTTAACCCTGAACCTAAACCTAGACCTAACCCTAGCCCTAGCCCTAGCCCTAACACTAACCCTAACCCTAACCCTAGCCCTAAACCTAGCCCTGGCCCTAGCCCTAACCCCATACCTAACCCTAACCCTAACCCTAACCCTAACCCTAGCCCGAACCCTACTCGTAACCCTAACCCTTGCTTTACCCTAGCCCTAGCCCTAACCCTAGCCCCAGCCCTAACTCTAGACCTAACCCTAACCCTAACCCTAGCCCCAGCTTTAGTTCTAACCCTAGGCCTAGACCTAACCCTAGCCCTAACCATAACGCTAACCCTAGCAATAAACCTAGCCTTAGCCCTAAACGTAACCATAGCCCTAGCCCTAGCCCTAACCCTAGCCCTAACATAACCCTAACCCTAAACGTAATCCTCACCCTATCCCAGCACCAGCCCTAGCCCTAGCCCTAGCCCTAACCCTTACCCTAACCCTTACCCTAACCCTAACCCATACCCTAGCCCTAACCCTAGCCCTAGCCCTAGCCCTAGGACAAGCCCTAGCCCTAACCCTAATCCTATCCGTAGCCCTAACCCTAGCCCTAGCCATAACCCTAAACCTAACCCTAACCCTAGCCCTAGCTCTAGCCCTAACCTTAACCCTAACCCTAGCCTCAACCTAACCCTAACCCTAACCCTAACCCTAACCCTAACCCTAACCCTAACCCTAATCCTAACCCTAGTCCTAGTTCTAGAACTAGCCCTCACCCTAAACCTAACTCTAACAGTAACCCTAGCCCTAACGATAGCCCTACACCTAACCCTAAAATTTACACTAACCCTAATGCTAACCCTAATTTATATGAGGTTTTCGTGAACCTCCTAATGGTGACATTAACACTTACTGTAATCATAAATTTAACCCTAACGGTAGCCCTAACCCAGGTCCTAACACTAACCCTAGCCCTAGTCCTAGGGCTATCCTTACATCAGCCCTAGACACAAGCCTAATCTGATCCTTAACACTTACCATAACCTAGACATAACCCTATCCATATTACTAACCCTAGCCTTAGCCTTAGCCCTAGAACTAGCACTAGCTTCAGAACTAATCCTAACGCTATTCCTAACCCTAACACTAATACTAACCATAACCCTAACCCTAACACTAACCCTAACTCTAGCCCTGGCTCTAGCCCTAGCCCTAGACTTGCCCTCAGCCTAGCCATAAGGCTGGCCGAACCCTAAACCTAAAATAGCCTTCACCCCAAAACGAACCCTAAACCTAACCCTAACGTTAATGCTAACCCTAACCCATATGAGCATTTCCTGCACCTCCTGAACCTAACCATAACCCTGGCCCTAACCCTAACACTAGCCCTAGTCCTAGAACGAGCCCTAACCCTAAACCTAACTCTAACACTAACCCTTGCCCTAGCGATAGCCCTAGAACTAACCCTAAACTTTACCCTAACCCTAATGCTAAGCCTAATCCAAATGAGGTTTTCCTTAACCTCCTAACCGTAACCCTAACACTCACTCTAATCATAAACTTAATCCTAACCCTAGCCATATCCCAAGCCTTAGCACTAACCTAGCTATAGTCCAAGGGCTAACCTTACATCAGCACTTCATGCAAGCCTAATCCTAATCCTATCCTCAACCCTAACCCTTGCCCTCGTCTAGCCCTAGCCCTAGCCCTCGCCCTAGCCCTAGCCCTAACCCGAACCCTAACCCTAACCCTAACCCTAACCCTAGTCTTAACCCTAGCCCTAAACCTAGCCCTATCAGTACCCCTAACCCTAGCCCTAGTTCTATACCTAGCCCTAACCCGGGCCCTAACCCTAACCCTAACCTAACCCTAACCCTAACACTAACACTAGCCCTAGCCCTAGCTCGAGCCCTAGCCCTAGTCCTACCCCTATCCCTAACCCTAACCCTAACCCTAATCCTAACCCTAACCCTAACCTTAACCCTAACCCTAACCCTAACCGTAGCCCTAACCCTTCCCTAACCCTAACTCTAGCCCTAGCCCTAACCCAAACCCAAACCCTAGCCCTAGCCCAAACGCGAAATCGCTTTACCTTGGGAAAACTAAATGTCTCTAGCGCAGTGTAGATATGCTGAGATCTTGTATACAAAGAGATGTGCACAGCAGGGTGGTCTTTAGATTACTGAGAATTCACTGTGGAAGATGGAGACTAGATGTGAAAACACTGATGAAACACTAATTTACAATGAAAGTAGTGGTAATGCTGGAACACAGTGAAATGAATACAGTGAAATCACATTGCTTTTCCAGGGAAATAGGAAAGAATGTGCTTGGAAATTCTAGGAAGAGATGTGAAAAGAGCCTGTATGGCTGTAAGACTGTGTTTGAGCACTGGGAAATCACGTTCACAGAGCTGTGAACTAACTTGATGCTGGATTTATTGAGAATTCCATATGCAGAAGTAGGCGTTTTTAGGTCAATGCTGGTTAAACACTGCAGAATAAAGGTCTCACAGCCTAGAACTAACAACGTGTAAATCACGGACGTCTTTAGAATTGGGCTTGAATCAGCGGGAGTACATGTTCGTGTACTGTAATTTGGGCAGGGAAGTGTTTCGTCTCTGGGAACTCGTTTTCTAAGAGCGGCGAACCTAGTGTGCGAATGCCTGTCTGTACCACTCAATCTCAGTGAGTTTGCATTTGGGGGCTCAATTGCGAAAACGCTTTACCTAGGGAAAGCTGAATGTCTCTAGCGCGGTGTTGATATGCTGAGAACTTGTATGCAATGAGATGTGCAGAGTAGAGTGGTGTTTAGATTAGTGAGAATTCACTGTGGAATAGGGGAATAGATGTGAAAACACTGTGGAAACACTGTAATTCACAATGAAAGTAGTGGAAATGCTGGAACAGATGGAAATGAATACAGTGAAATCGCATTGCTTTTCCAGGGAAATGCAAATGAATGTGCTTGAAAACACTAGGAATACATGTGGAAAGGGTCTGTATAGATGTAAGACCGTGTTTGAGCACTGGGAAATCACATTCACAGAGCTCTGATCTAAGTTGGATGATGAATTCATTGAGAATTCCGCGTGCAGGATTAGGCATTTTTAGGAGAATGCTGGTTAAACACTGCAGAATAAAGTTCTCAAAGTCTAGAACTAACAACGTGTAAATCACGGACGTCTTTAGAAATGGGCTTGAATCAGCGGGAGTACATGTTCGTGTACTGTAATTCGGGCACAGAAGTGTTTCGTCCCTGGGAACTCGTTTTCTAAGAGTGGGGAACCTAGTTTGCGAATGCCTGTCTGTACCACTCAATCTCAGTGAGTTTGGTTTTGGCGGCGCAAACGCGAAAACGCTTTACCTTGGGAAAGCTGAATGTCTCTTGCAGGGTGTTGATATGCTGAGAACTTGTATGCAAAGAGATGTGCACAGCAGGGTGGTGTTTAGATTAGTGAGAATTCACTGTGGAAGATGGGGAATAGATGTGAAAACACTGTGCAAACACTGTAATTCACAATGAAAGTAGTGGAAATGCTGGAGCAGAGTGAAATAAATGCAGTGAAATCACATTACTTTTCCAAGGAAATACGTATGAATGAGCTTGAAAACACTAGAAATAGATGTGGAAAGAGCCTGTATAGCTGTAACACTGTGTTTGAGCACTGGGAAATCACGTTCACAGAGCAGTGAACTAAGTTGGATGCTGGATTCACTGATAATTCTGCTTGCAGAAGTAGGCATTGTTAGGAGAATGCTGGTTAAGTACTGCAGAATAAAGTTCTCAAAGTCTAGAACTAACAACGTGTAAATCAGGGACGTCTTTAGAAATGGGCTTGAATCAGCGGGAGTACATGTTCGTGTAGTGCAATTTGGGCAGGGAACTGTTTCATCTCTCGGAACATGTTTTCTAAGAGCAGAGAACCTAGTGTGCGAATGCCTCTCTGTCTCGCTCAATCTCAGTAAGTTTGCGTTTGGGGGCGCAAACGCGAAAACGCTTTACCTTGGGAAAGCTGAATGTCTCTAGTTCGGTGTTGATATGCTGAGAACTTGTATGCAAAGAGATGTGCACAGCAGGGTGATGTTTAGATTAGTGAGAATTCACTGTGGAATATGGGGAATAGATTTGAAAACACTGTGGAAACTCTGTAATTCACAATGAAAGTAGTGGAAATGCTGGAGCAGAGTGAAATAACTGAAGTGAAATCACAGTACTTTTCCAGGGAAATACGTATGAACGTGCTTGAAAACACAAGGAATAGATGTGGAAAGAGCCTGTATAGCTGTAAGACTCTGTTTGAAACCCTGGAAAATAAGTTCACAGAGCTGTGAACCAAGTTGGATGCTGGATTCATTGAGAATTCCGAATATAGAAGAAGGCGTTTTTAGGAGAATGCTGGTTAAACACTGCAGAATAAAGTTCTCACAGCCTAGAACTAACAACGTGTAAATCAGGGACGTCTTTAGAAATGGGCTTGAACAGGGTTAGGGTTAGGGTTAGCCTTAGACCTAGTCCTAGCCCTAGCCCTACCCCTAACTCTAAAACTAACCCTTACACTAACCCTGACCCTAGCCCTAATCACAGCCTGAGACCTACCCCTAGCCCTAGCTAGCCGTAACCCTAAACCTTACTCTAAACTTAGACCTAGCCCTAGCCCTGGACCTAACCCTAATCCTAACCCTAAATCTATCCCTACCCCTAGCACTTGCCTTACACTTCGCACTAACCCTAAACCGAACTCTAACACTAACACTAACCCTAAACCTGGCCTTCGCCCTAGTGCTGACCCTAACCCTAAACCTAACACTAGCCCTAGCCCTAGCTCTAGCCCAGGCCCTAACCTTTCCCTAATCCTAGCCATTACCCTGGCGCTAATCCTAGCCCTATCCCTAAACCCATCTCTATCCCTAACTCTAGCTCTACCCCTCCCTCTAAACCTAGAGATAAATCTAACCCTAACAATAACCCTAACCCTAGCCCTAGCCCTAGCTATAACTCTAGCACTAGCCTTCCCCTAATCATAGCCCTAACTCTGGCCCTAACAAAAACCTAGCCCTACACCTATCCCTACCCCTACACCTAACCCTAACCTTAACCCTAACCTTAACTCTAACCCTAACCCATATGAAGGTTTCCTGTACCTGCTAACCCTCACCCTAGCCCTAACCCTGGCCCTAACACTAACCCTAGCCCTAGCCATAGCCCTAGACCTAACCCTAGCCCCAGGGCTACACCTAGCCCTAGCCTGAGCCCTAAACCTAACCCTAAACCTATCCCTGCCCTAGCACTAGCCCTCCACCATGCACTAACCCTAAAACTAACTCTAAACCTAACCCTAACCCAAACCCTAGACCTAGCCCTAGATCTAGCCATAGCCATAGCCTTGCCCTAAACATAGCCCTAACCCTGGCCCTAACCCTAAACCAAGCCCTTCCATAACTCCTAACCCTAACCCTAAGCTACCCTAACCCAAATGAGGTTTTCCTGCACCTCCTGACCCTAACCCTAGGCATAAACCTAACACTAAACCTAGCCCTAACCCTGGCCCTAACAATAACCCTAGACCTAGCCCTAGGCCTAGTCCTATCCTCAGCCATAGCCATAATCATAACCCAAACCGTAACACTAACCCTACAGTAGACATGACCCTAGCCCTAAGACTAAACCTAGCCTTAGCCATAGCCCTAGCCCTGGACCTAGACTTAGCACTAGCTCTAGAACTAATTCTAACCCTAACCCTAACTCAAACTCTAACCCTAATGCGAACCCTAAACCCAACATGAACCCTAAACCTAACCTGGCCCTAGCCCTAGCCCTAGCCTTAGCCAGAATCCTAAACCTATGAGGCTTTCCTCTAACACCTAACCCTAAGCCTAGCTATAACCCTAACCCTAACCTTAGCCATAAGCCTAGCCCTAACCCTGGCCCTAGGCCTAGGCCTAGACGTAAATCTGGATGCAACCGAAATGCTAAACTTAACCCTAACCCTAATCCTAGTTATAGCCCTAACCCTACATCTAGCCCTAGTCTTAACCATGACCCTAACCCTAACCCTAATTCTAGCCATAACCATAACCCTAAACCTAGCCCTAACCCCAGCCCTAACACTAACCCTAGCCCTAGCCCTAGGAGTAGTCCTAGACCTAGTCCTAGCCCTAGACCTACCCCTAAACCTAACAATAACCCTTACTCTAATGCTGACCCTACCCTAATCATAGCCTGAGACCTACCCCGAGCTTTAGCCCTGGCGCAAACCCTAAAACTTACCTAAACCTAGACGTAGACGTAGCCATGAACCTAACCCTAATTCTAACCCTAAATCTATCCCTAACCCTAGCATTAGCCTTAAACTTCGCAATAAGCCTAATCCTAACTCTAACCCTAACACTAACCCTAAACCTAGCCCTAGCCCTAGCCCTAGCCCTAGGCCTGAACCTAAACCTAACCCTAACACTAGCCCTAGCCCTAGCTCTAGCCCAAGCCCTAACCTTGCCCTAATCCTAGCCCTTACCCTGGCGCTAACCCTAACCTTAATCCTAACCCTAACCATAACCATAACCTTAATGCTGACCCTAACCCATATGAGGGTTTCCTGCACCTCTTAACCCTAACCCTGACCCTAACACTAAACCTAACCCTAACCCTAATCCTACCCTAACCTTAACTCTTACCCTAATGCGAACCTTAAGGCGAACGTGAACCC
Source organism: Antrozous pallidus (assembly GCA_027563665.1). Classification (NCBI taxonomy): domain Eukaryota; kingdom Metazoa; phylum Chordata; class Mammalia; order Chiroptera; family Vespertilionidae; genus Antrozous; species Antrozous pallidus. The sequence goes on from CM050519.1 coordinate 11,531, forward strand.
TAACCCTAACCTGGCCCTAGACCTATCCCTAGCCATAATCTTAACCTTATGAGGCTTTCCTGCACCTACTAACCCTAAGCCTAAGCAGAACCCTAACCATGAACTTAGCAATAACCCTAGACCTAATATTAATCAAAATCCTAGTTGTAACCCTATCCCTATGCCTAGCTCTAGATGAAAACCTGGTGGGAACAGTAATCCTAACATTAACCTTACCCCTAACCTAATCCTAACCCTAGTTATAGCCCTAACGCCAGACCTAGACCTAGCCCTAGCCTTAACCCTAACCCTAACCATAACACTAAGCCTAGCACTAGCCCTAGCAATAAACTTAACCCTAGCCCAAACACCAAACCTTACCCTAACCCTTACCCTAACACTAAACCTAATCCTATTCATAACCATATCCCTAGTCTGAGTTTAGCCTTGCCCTTTCCCTAGCCCTAACCCTGGCACTAACCCTAAACCTATCCCTAACCCTAACCCTAACCCTAATACTAACACTAGCCCTAACCCTAACCCTATCCCTAACCCTAAACCTAACCCATATGAGGTTTTCCTGTAACTCCTACCCCTAATACTAACACTAAGCCTAGCCATAAACCTAAACTTAAACCTAGCCTTAAAACTGGCCCTAACACTAACCCTAGCCGTAGTCCTAGGCCTAGTCCTTGCACCAGTCCTAACCATAAACCTTACCCTTACCCTAACATTAACCCTAGCCATAGCCATAGCCCTAGACCTACCCCTAGCCCTAGGGCTAGCCCTAGCCCTAGCCCAAGTCCTAAACCTTACCCTAAACCTAGCCCAAGCCCTACCCGTGGCCCTAGACCTAAACATAACCCTAAATCTATCCCTGCCCTAGCACTAGCCCTACATGTCGCACTAACCCTAAAACTAACTCTAACCCTAACCCTAACCCTAACCCAAACCCTAGCCCTAGCTCTAGCCATAGCCATAGCCATAGCCTTGCCCTAAACATAGCCCTAACTCTGGCCCTAACCCTAAACAAAGCCCTAACATAACCCCTAACGCTAATCCTAACCTAAACGCTAACCCTAACCCATATGAGGTTTTCCTGAACCTCCTAACCCTAGCTCCAAACCTAATCCTAGCCATTAACCTAACAATAAACATAGCCATAACCCAGGCCCTAACAATAACCCTAGACCTAGCTCGAGGCCTAGCCATATCCTCAGCCCTAGCCCTAATCGTAACCCAAATCATAACACTAACCCTACAGTAGACATGACCCTAGCCCTAAGACTAATCCTAGCCTTAGCCGTAGCCCTAGCCCTGGCCCTAGACTTAGCGCTAGCTCTAGAACTAATTCTAACCCTAACCCTAACCCTAAACCTAACACTAACTCTAACACTAATGCAAACCCTAAACCGAACATGAACCCAAACCCTAACCTGGCCCTAGCCCTAGCCTTAGCCATAATCCTAAACCTATGAGGCTTTCCTCTAACAACTAACCCTAAGCCTAGCTATAACCCTAACCTTAACCGTAGCCATAAGCCTAGCCCTAATATTAACAATAATCCTAGCCCTAACCATATTCCGATGCCTAGCTCTAGATGAAAACCTGGCGGAAACCATAATCCTAACATTAACCCTACCCCTAACCTAATCCCAACACTAGTTATAGCCCTAACACTAGACCTAGACCTCAACCTAGCTTTAACCCTAACCCTAACCATAACACTAAACCTAGCCCTAGCCCTAGCTCTAAATTTAACCCTAGCCCAAACACCAAACCTAACCCTAACCCTTACCCTAACACTTAACCTAATCCTATCCATAACCATATCCCTAGTCCGAGTATAGCCTTGCCCTTTACTTAGCCCTAACCCTGGTCCTAACCCTAACCCTATCCCTAACACTAACACTAACACTAACACTAACACTAACACTAACACTAACACTAACCCTAACCCTAACCCTATCCCTAACCCTAACCCTAACCCTAACCCTAACCCATATGAGGTTTTCCTGTACCTCCTAACCCTAACACTAACACTAATCCTAGCCATAAACCTAACACTAACCCTAGCCCTAACCCTGGCCCTAACCATAAGCCTAGCACTAGTCTTAAGCCTAATCCTAGCCCTAACTCTAAAACTTACCCTTACCATAACACTAACCCTAGCGCTAGCCATAGCCCTATACCTACCCCTAGCCCTAGGGCTAGTCATATCCCTAGCCCACGCCCTAAACCTTGCCCTAAATCTAGCCCAAGCCTTAGCCCTGGCTCTAACCCTAAACCTAACCCTAAACCTATCCCTGCAATAGCACTAGCCCTACACCTCGCACTAACCCTAAAACTAACTCTAACCCTACCACTAACACTAACCCTAGCCCTAGCACTAGCTCTAGCCATAGCCATAGCCTTGTCCTAAACATAGCCCTAACCCTGGCCTTAACCCTAAACCAAGCTCTACCATAACCCCTAACCCTAAACCTAACCTAAAGGCTAACCCTAAGCCATATGAGGTTTTCCTGCACCTCCTAACCCTAGCCCTAAACCTAACCCTAGCCATAAACCTAAAACTAAACCTAGCCCTAACCCAGGCCTTAACACTAACCATAGCCCTAGTCCTAGGTCTAGTCCTGGCTCTAGCCCTAACCCTAAACCTTATCCTTACCCTAACACTAACCCTAGCCCTAGACCATAGCCCTAGACCTACCCATAGCCCTAGGGCTAGCCCTAGCCCGAGCCCTAAACCTAACCCTAAACCTATCCCTACCCATAGCACTAGCCCTACACCTCACACTAACCCTAAAACTAATTCTAACCCTAAGCCTAACTCTAACCCTGGCCCTAGCCCTAGCTCTAGCCATAGCCATAGCCTTGCCCTAAACATAGCCCTAACTCTGGCCCTAACCCTAAACCAAGCCCTACCATAACCCCTAATGCTAATCCTAACCTAAACAATAACCCTAACCCATATGAGGTTTTCCTGTACCTCCTAACCCTAGCCCTAAACCTAACCCTAGCCATAAACCTAACACTAAACCTAGCCCTAACCCAGGCGCTAACAATAAACCTAGACCTAGCCCTAGGCCTAGCTCTATCCTCAGCCCGAGCCCTAATCATAACCCAAACCGTAACACTAACCCTACAGTAGACATGACCCTAGCCCTAAGACTAACCCTAGCCTTAGCCGTAGCCCTAGCCCTAGCCCTAGACTTAGCAGTAGCTCTAGAACTAATTCTAAACCTAACCCTAACCCTAACCCTAACACTAACTCTAACCCTAATGCGAACCCTAAACCGAACATGAACCCTAAATCTAACCTGGCCCTAGCCCTAGCCTTAGCCATAATTCTAAACTTATGAGGCTTTCCTCTACCACCTAACCCTAAGCCTAGCTATAACCCTATCCCTAACCATAGCCATAAGCCCACTCCTAATATTAACCATAACCCTAGCCCTAACCCTGGCCCTAGGCCTAGCCCTAGACGTAAACCTGGATGCAACCGAAATGCTAAACTTAACCCTAACCCTAATCCTAGATATAGCCATAACCCTAGATCTAGAGCTAGTCGTAACAGTGACCCTCTCCCTAATCCCAATTCTAGCCATAAACCTAACACTATCCCTATCCCTGGGCACAGGCATAGTCATAGCCATAGCCATAGCCCTACCACTAACCATAACACTAACACTTACTCTAACGCTGAAACTAGCCCTAATCATAGCCTGAGACCTACCCCAAGCCTTAGCCCTAGCCCTAACCCTAAACCTTACCTAAACCTAGATGTAGCCCTAACCCTGGCCCTAACCCTAATCCTAACCCTAAATCTATCTCTACCCCTAGCACTAGCCTTACACTTCTCAATACCTAATCCTAATTCTAACCCTAACACTAAACCTAAACCTAGCCCTAGCCCTAGCCCTAGCACTGAACATAACCCTAACCCTAACACTAGCTCTCGCCCTAGTTCTAGCCCAAGCCCTAACCTTGCACTAATCCTAGCCCTAACCCTAACCCTAACCCTAACCCTAACCCTAACCCTAACCCTAACCCTAACCCTAACCCTAACCTAACCCTAACCCTAACCCTAACCCTAACCTTAACGCTAACCCTAACCCATATGAGGGTTTCCTGTACCTTCTAACCCTAACACTAACCCCAACCCTATTCTAACCGTAACTCTAACCCTAATGCATACCATAAGCAGAACGTGAACCCTAACCCTATCCTGGCCCTAGCCCTATCCCTAGCCATAATCCTAAACCTATAGGCTTTCCTGCACCACAGAACCCTAAGCCTTGCCATAATCCTAAACCTGACCTTAGCCATAACCCTAGCCCTAATATTAACCATAATCATAGCCCTAAACCTAACCCTTGCTCTAGCCCTAGATGTAAACCTGGGACCAACCGTAATCCTATCATTAACCCTAACCCTAACCCTAACCCTAACCCTAACCCTAACCCTAACCCTAAACCTATCCCTACCCCTAACACTAGCCCTACACCTCGCACTATCCCTAAATCTAACTCTAACCCTAACACTAAACCTAAACCTAGGCATAGTCCTAGCCCTAGCCCTGACATTAACTCTAACCCTAACCTTTAGCACGAGTCCTAGCCCTTGCACTATCGTTAGCCTTGCCCTAATCCTAGCACTATGTCTGGCCCTAAACTTAAACCTAACCCTACCCCTAATTCTAACCCTCACCCTCACCCTATCCTTAACGCTAACCCTAACCCATATGAGGTTTTCCTGCACCTCCTAACCCTAAATCTGACCCTAACCCTAGCCATAAACCTAACCCTAACCCTATCCCTAACCCAGGCCCCAAAGAATAACACTATCCCTAGACATAGGCCTAGCCCTACAAACAGCCCTAGCACAAAACCTAACCTTAACCCTAACACTAACCCTACAGTAGAGTTGACCATAGCCCTAAACTAACCCTAGCCTTAGCCATAGCCCTATCTCTAGGCCTAGCTCTAGAACTAATCCTTACCCTACTCATAACCCTAACCCTAATCATAACCCTAACAGGAAACATAGTGAATGCCGTAGACCTAACCCTTACAACAACCCATTTGAGGATGTCCTGTACATTCTAACCCAAACCTAACCCTAACTCTAACCCTAACCCTAATTCTATCCAAAATCGGAACCCTAGCCCTAGCCATAGCCATAGACCTACCCTTAGACCGAGCCCTTGACCCAGCCCTAGCCCTAACTCTAAACCTTACCCTAACCCTAAACCTTACTCTAATCCTAATCTGAACCCTAATATTATCCTAAACCTAGCTCTAGCCCAGCCCTGGCCCTAACCCCAACCCTAACCCTAGCCCTAACCCTAAACCTAAACCTACACCTAGCACTAGCCTTAAACCTCGCAATAACCCTAAACCTAACTCTAATCCTAACATTAAACCTAAACCTGGCCCTAGCAAGCCCTGACCCTAATCCTAAACCTAACCGTAATCTTAGCCCTAGCCCTAGCTCTATCCCTAACTCTAGCCTTGGCCTAATCCTAGCCCTAAACCTGGCCCTAACCCTAAATCTAAACCTACCCCTAAACCTAACCCTAACCCTAACCTTAACCTTAACACTAACCTTAAACCATATGAGGTTTTCCTGTACCTCCTAATCCTAACCCTAACCCTAACTCTAACCCTAACCCAACCCTACCCCTAACATTAAAACTAAACCAAATCCTAACCCTAACCTTAACACTAATCCTAACCCATATGAGGTTTTCCTGTACTTCCTAACCCTAACTTTATCCTAATCCTATCCATAAACCTAACCCCAACCCTACCCCTAACCCTGGCCCTAACACTAACCCTAGCCCTAGCCTTATGCCTTATCCTATCCCTGGCAATAGCCCTACCCCTAAGCCTAAACTTCACCCTTAACCTAACCCTAAACCTAGACCTACCCCTAGTCCTAGCCCTAGACCTAGCCCTAGCCCTAACCCTAAACCTTACCCTAAAACGAGCCCTTGACCTATCCCTGCCCTAACCCAGACCCTTACCCTGAACCTAAACCTATCCCTACCCCTAGCATTAGACCTACACTTCGCACTAACCCTAACCCTAACACGAACCCTAAACCTAGCCCTCGCCTAAGCCCTAGCCCTGTCGCTCACCCTAACCCTGACCTATGCCCCAGCCATCGTTCTAACCCTAGTTCTAGCATTGCCCTAATACTAGCCCGAACCCTGGACCTAAACGTAAACCTAATCCTACCCCTAACCCTAACCCTTACTCTAACATTAATGCTAACCCTAATCCATATGAGGATTTCCTGCACCACCTAACCCCAAAGCTAACCATAACCCTAGACAAAAAACTAACCCTAACCCAGGCCCTCAGACTAACTGTAGCCCTAGCCCTAGCCCTACCCTAACACTAAACCTAACCCTTACACTAATCCTAACCCTAGCCATAGCCATAGCCCTAGACCTACCTCTAGAGCTAGCCCTAGACCAGCCCTAGCACTAACCCTAAACCTTACCCTAAACCTAGCCCTAGCCCTAGATCTAGCCCTAACCCTAACACAAACCTTAATAATAAACCTAACCCAAATGAGATTTTTCTTCCACCTCCTAACCCTAACCCTAATCCTACCCATAAACCTAACCCTAACCCTAGCCCTTATACAGGCCCTAAGACTAACCCTAGACCTACCCCTAGACCTAGCCCTAGACCTAGCCCTAGCCCTAGCTCTAACCCTCAGCCTTACCCTAAACCTATCTCTAGACCTAGCCGTAGTCCTAACCCTAACCCTAAACCTATCCCTACCCCTAGCACTAGCCCTACACATTGCACTAACCCTAAATCTATCTCTAACCCTAACACTAAACCTAAACCTAGGCCTAGTCCTAGCCCTAGCCCTGACACTAACCCTAACCCTAACCTTAGCCCTAGCCCTAACTCTAGTGCTAGCTCTAACCTTGCCCTAATCCTAGCCCTAACCTGGCCCTAAACCTAAACCTAACCCTAGCCCTAACCTTAACTCTAACCCTAACCCTATCCTTAACGCTAACCCTAACCCATATGAGGTTTTCCTGCACCTCCTAACCCTAAATCTAACCCTAACCCTATCCCTAACCCAGGCCCCAAGACTAACACTATCCCTAGACTTAGGCCTAGCCCTATTCACAGCCCTAGCAATAAACCTAATCCTAACCATAACACTAAGCCTACAGTAGAGTTGAGCATAGCCCTAAAATACCCCTAGCCTTAGCCATAGCCCTATCTCTAGCCCTAGCTCTAGAACTAATCCTTACCCTACTCATAATCCTAAACCTAATCCTAACCCTAACCCTAACAGGAAACTTAGCCAATGCTGTAGCCCTAAACCTAACAATAACTCATTTGAGGCTTTCCTGCATCTTCTAACCCAAACCTAACCCTAACCCTAACACTAAGCCTAACTCTAAACATAACGCTATCCCTAACTCTAATCCTAATGTGAATCCTAGCATTAGACATAGTTCTAGAACTACGCTAGACCTAGCCCTAGATAGAACCCTAAACCTTAACCTACACCTAGCCCTAGCCCTAGCCCTAGCCCTGGCCTAACCCTAACCCTAACACTAACCCTAAACCTATCCGTACCCCAGCACTAGCCATACAACTCACACTAACCCTAAACCTAACTCTAACTCTAACACTAACCCTAAAGCTAGCCCTAGCCCTGGCCCTAGACCTGACCCTAACCCTAATACTAAACTTAGCCCTAGCCCTCTCTCTAGCCCTAGCTCTAGCCTTGTCCTAATACTATCCCTAACCCGAGCCCTAACCCTAACCCTAACCCTAATCCTAACGTTACCGCTAAACCTAACCTGTAAGAGGTTTTCCTGCACCTCCTAAGCCTAACCATAACCCTAACCCTAGTCCTAACCCTAACCTTAACCCTAAACCTAACCTTACCCCTAACTCTGAAACTAAACCTAACCCTAACCCTAACCTTAACACTAACCCTAAACCATATGAGGTTTTCCTGTACCTCCTAACTGCAACCCTAACCCTCATCCTAGCCATAAACCCAATCTTAAACCTAGCCCTAACCCTGGCCCTAACACTAACGCTAGCCCTAGCCATAGGCCTAGTACTAACCCTAGGTCTGGCCATACCACTAACCCTAAACCTAACCCTTACCCTAAACCTAATCCTAGTGCTAACCATAGCCCTAGACCTATACCTAGAACTAGACATAGACCTAGCCTAGCCCTAACTCTAAACCTTAACTTAAACCTAGCTCTAGCTCTAGCCCTAGCCCTGGCCCTAAACCTAACCCTAACCATAACCTAAACCTATCCCTACGCCTAGCACTAGCCATATACCTCACCCTAACCATTAACCTAACTCTAACCCTAACACTAAACCTAAACCTAGGCCTAGTCCTAGCCCTAGCCCTGACCCTAACCCTAACCCTAACCTTAGCCCAAGCCCTAGCCCCAGGTCTAGCCCTAGCTTTAGCCTTGACATAATCCTAGCTCTAACCCTGGCCCTATCCCTAAACCTAACCCTCACCATAACCTTAACACTAACCCTAACCCATATGAGGTTTTCCTGCACCTCCTAACCCTAAGCCTAGCCATAAACCTGACCCTAACCCTAACCATAACCCTGGCCCCAAGACTAACACTATCCTAGCCCTAGGCCTAGCCCTACTCACAGCTGTAGCCTTAACCTAAGCCTAACTGTAACACTAACCCTACAGTAGACTTGAGGCTAGCCCTAAGGCTAACCCTAACCTTAGCCATAGCCCTAGCTCTAGCCCTAGTCCTAGCACTAGCTCTAGAAATAATCCTTAACATACTCATAACACTAACCCTAATCATAACCCTAACCCAAACAGGACACCTAGCCAATGCCATAGCTCTAATCATAACAATAACCCATTTTGGCTTTCCTGCAACTACTAACCCAAACCTAAACCTAACCCTAATCCTGACCCTAATCCTAACCCTAGCCCTAACGCTAAACCTATCCCTAAACCTACAACTAAACCTAGCCCTAGCCCTGAACCTTACCCTAAACCGAACCTTAGCCCTAGCCCTAGCTCTAGTCCTATCTCTACCCTTGCCCTAATCATAGCCCTAACACTGGCCCTAACCCTATACCTAACCCTACCCCTAACTGTAACCCCAACCCTAACCCTAACTCGAACCCTAATACAAACCCTAGCACTAGCCATAGCCCTACAACTACCACTAGACCTACCCCTAGACCTAGTCCTAGCCCTAACTCTACATGTTACCGTAAACCTAGCCCTAGCCCCATCCCTGGCACTAACCCTAACCCTAACCCTAACCCTAACCCTAACTCTAACTCCAAACCTAGCCATACCCCTAACACTAACCCTACACCTGGCACTAACCCTAAACCTAACTCTAATCCTAACTCTAAACCTAGGCCTAGCCCTAGCCCTAGCCCTGATCTTAACCCTAACCCTAACCTTAACCCGAGCCCTAGCCCTAGCTAGAGTCCTAGCTCTAGCCTTGCCCTAATCCTAGCCCTAACCCTGGCCCTAACCCTAAATCAAACCCTACCCCTAACTCTAAACCTAACCCTAACCCTAACCCAAACGCAGCCCTAACTCTAACCCTAACCCTAAACCTAACTCTAACCCTAACCCTAAAACTAACCCTAACCATAAGCCCAACCTTAGCCCTAGCCTTAGCTGTAGCCTTAGCTAACACTAACCCATATGAGGTTTTCCTGAACCTCCTAAACCTAACCCTAACCCTAATCCTAGCCATAAACCTATCCCTAACCCCAGCTCCAACCCTGGCGCAAACACTAACCCTAGCCCTAGCTCCAGGCCTAGTCCTAACCCTAGCCCTAGCCTTAACCCTACCACTAACCCTAAATCTTACCCTTACCCTAACCCAAACCCTAGCCCTACCCAAAGCCCAAGACCTAACCCTAGACCTACCCCTAGACCTAGCCCTAGTCCTAGCCCTAGCCCTAACCACAAATCTTAACTTAAACCTAACCTTAGCCCTAGCCTTAGCTCTAGCCCTAGCTCTAGCCTTGCAGTAATTCCAGCCCTAACCCTGGTCCTAACCCTACCCATAACCCTAACCCTAAACTTAACGGTAACCCTAACCCATATAAGGTTTTACTGCACCTGCTAATCCTAACCCTAACCCTAGCTATAAACCTAACTCTAACCCTAATCCTAACCCAGTTCCCGAAGCCTAGGCCTACCCCTACTCACAGCCTAGCCCTAAACCTAAGCCTAACTGTAACACTAACCCTACAGTAGACTTTACCCTAGCCCTAAGACTAACCCTAGCCTTAGCCATAGCCCTAGCTCTAGACCTAGACCTAGCACTAGCTCTAGAACTAATCCTTACCCTACTCATAACCCTAACCCTAATCATAACCCTAACCCTAACAGGAAATCTAGCCAATGCCATAGCCCTAACCCTAACAATAACCCATTTGAGGCTTTCCTGTACATTCAAACCCAAACCTAACCTAACCCTAACTGTAACCCTAACCATAACCCTAACCCTAACCCTAACCCTAACCCTATCTCTAACCCTAATGCAAACCATAGCACTAGCCATAGCCCTAGACCTGCCACTAGACCTAGCCCCAGACCTAGCCCTAGCACAAAATCTACACCTTACTCTAAACTTATCCCTAGCCCTAACCCTAACCCTAACCCTAACCCTAACCCTAACCCTAACCCTAACCCTAAACCTAACCTAGCCATACGCCTAGCACTAGGCCTACACCTCGCACTAACCCTAAACCTAACTCTAACCTTAACACTTAACCTAGGCCTAACCCTAGCCCTAGCCATGACCCTAACCCTAAACCTAACCTTAGCCTGAGCCCTAGCCCTAGCTCTAGCCCCAGGTCTAGTCTTGCCCTAATCCTAGCCTTAACCCTGGCCCTAATTCTAAACCTAACCCTAACCTTAATCCTAAACCTATCTCTACCCCTAACCCTAAAACTAACCATAACCCTAACCTTAATACTAATACTAACCCATACCAAGGTTTCCTGTACCTCCTAACCCTAACCCTAACCCTAATCCTAGCCATAAACCTAACCTTAACCCTAGCCCTAAACCTTGCCCTAACACTAACCGTAAATCTTACCGTTACCCTAACCCAAACGCTAGCCCTAGCCAAAGCCCCAGACCTACTCCTAGATCTATCCCTAGATTTAGCCCTAGCCCCAAGCGCAAATCTTACCGTAAACCAAGACTAAGCCCTGGCCCTGGCCCTAACCCTAACCTCAACTCTAACCTTATACCTATCCCTACCCCTACCACAGACCTAGACCTCACACTAACACTAAACCTAACTCTAACCCTAACACTAAATTTAAACCTAGGCCTATTCCCAGCCCTAGGCCTGACCCTAACCCTCACCCTAACCTTAGCCATAGCCTTAGTTCTAGACCCAGCTCAAGCCTGGCCCTAATGCTAGCCCTAACCCTGGCCCTAACCCTAAACCTTATCCTACCAAAAAACTTAACCCAAACTCTAACCCTAACCGTAGCCCTAACCCTAACTCTAACCCTAAACCTAACCCTACCCTTATCCCTAAAAGTAACCCTAACCCTAATCTTAACACTAACCTTAACCCATATGAGGTTTTCCTGTACCTCCTAACCCTAACCCTAACCCTAACCCTAATTCTAGCCATAAACCTAATCCTAACCCTAGCCCTAACACTGCCCCTAAACCTAACCGAGCGTAGCCCTAGGCCTAGTCCTAAACCTAGCCCTAGCACTACACCTAACACTAAACTAAACCCTATCCTAACTCTAAATCTAGCCCTAGCCATAGACCTAGACCTACCCCAAGGACTAGCCCTGGCCCTAACCGTAACCCTAACTCTAACCTTAACAATAAACCTAACCCATATGAGGTTTTCCCTCCACCTCCTAACCCTAACCCTAACCCTAAAACTAGCCATGAACCTAACCCTAAACTTAACCCTAACCCTAATCCTAACCCTATCTCTAACCCTAAAGCAAACCCTAGCCCTACGCATAGCCCTAGACCTACCCCTAGACCTAACCATAGAACTAGCACTATCCCTTAAACTAAATCTAACCCTAAACCTAGCTCTAGCACTAGCACTGGCTCTAACCCTAAAGGTAACCCTAACCTTAAACCTATCCCTATCCCTAGCACTGGCCACACTTCTCACACTAACACTAAGCCTAACCCTAGCCCTAGCCCTAGCCCTGACTGTAATACTAACCCTAAACTTAGCCCTAGCCCTAGCTCAAGTACTAGCTCTAGCCTTGCCCTGACCCTAGCCCTCACCCTGGCCCTAACCCTAAAACTAACACTAACACTAACACTAACACTAACACTAATACTACCCCTACCCTAAAACTAACCCTAACCCTAACACTAAACCTAACCCTACCCCTATCCTAAAACTAACCCTAACCCTAAAGTTAATGCTAACCCTAACCCATATGAGGTTTTCCTGTAACTACTAACCCTAACCCTAACCCTAATCCTAGCCATAATCCTAAGCCTAACCCTAGCCCTAAAACCTGGCCCTAACACTAACACTAGCCCTAGCCCTAGGCCTAGTCCTAAACCTAGCCCTAGCCCTACCCCTAACCCTAAACCTAACCTTTACCCTAACCCGAACCCTAGCCCTAGCCATAGCCCTAGACCTAACACTAGACCTAGCCCTAGCCCTAGCCCTATCCCTAACACTAAACCTTACCCTAAACCTAGCCCTCACCCTAGCTCTGGCCCTAACCCTAACCCTATCATTAACCCTAAGTCTATCCCTACCAGTGGCACTAGCCCTACACCTCGCACTAACCCTAAACCTAACTCTAACCCTAACACTAAACCTAAACGTAGCCTTAGACCTAGCCCTAGCCCTGAACATGACCCTAACCCTAACCTTGTCCCTAGCCCTAGGTCTAGTCCTAGCTCTAGCCTTGCCCTAATCCTACACTTAACCTTGGCCCTAACCCTAAACTAACCCTATCCCTAAACCTAGCCCTAACCCTAACCCAACCCTAACCAAAACGCTAACCCTAACCCATATGAAGTTTTCCTGCACCACCTAACCTAACCCTAACATTAACCCTAGCCATAAACATAACCATAACCCTTGCCCTAAGCCACCCTAAGACTAACCCTAACCCTAGCCCTAGGCCTAGCCCTACTCTCAGCCCTAGCCTTAACCCTAACCCTAACCATAACACTAAACCTACAGTAGACTTGACCCTAGCCCTAAGACTAACCCTAGCATTATACACAGCCCTAGCTCTAACCCTAGTCCTAGTGCTAGCTCTATAACTAATCTTTACCCTAATCATAACACTAACCCTAATCATAACCCTAACCCTAATATGAAACCTAGCCAATGCCGTACACCTAACCCTAACAATAACCCATTTGAGGCTTTCCTTCAACTTCTAACCCAAACCTGACACAAACCCTAACACTAAACCTAAACCTAACTCTAACCCTAATGCCAACCCTAGCCACAGCCATAGACCTAGACATACCCCTAGACCGAGTCCTAGAACTAGCACTAGCCCTAACACTAAACATTACCCTAAACCTAGCCCTAGCCCTACCCCTGGCCCTAACCCTAGCACTACCACTTATCCTAACCCTAGTCATAGGAATAGTCCTAAACCTAGCCCTAGCCCTACCCTTAAACCTAAACCTAACCCTTACACTAACCTAACCCTAGCACTAGCCATAGCCCTAGACCTACCCCTAGACCTTACCCTAGACCTAGCCCTAGCACTAACCCTAAAACTTGCCCTAGATATAGTCCTAGCCCTAGCCCGAGCCCTGTCCCTAATCCTAACCCTAAACCTATCCCTACCCCTAGTACTAGAACTGCACCTCGCACTAACCATAAATCTAACTCTAAACCTAACACTAAACCTAAACCTAGCTCTAGCACTAGCCCGGCCCTAGCCTGACCCTAACCCTAACCCTAACCCTAACCCCTATGAAGTTTTCTTGTACCTCCTAACCCTAAACCTAACCCTAATACTAGCCATTAACCTAATACTAACCCAAGCCCTAACCCTGGCACTCCCACGAACCCTAAACCAAACACGAACACTAACCCTAACCTGGCCCTAGCCCTAGCACTAGCCATAGTCCTAACCCTATGAGGCTTTCCTGTACCTCCTAACGCTAAGCCTAGTCATAATCCTAACCATAAACATAGCAATAACCCTAGCTCTAATATTAACCATAATCCTAGCCCAAATCCTAACCCTTGCAGGTGTCCTAGTTGTAAATCTTGCCCCAACTGTAATCCTAACCTTAGCCCTAACCCAAACCAGAACCCTAGTTACAGCCCTAATTCTAGACCTAGCCCTAGCCCTAACCCTAGCCCAACCCCAACCCTAACTGTAACCCCTGCCCTAACCGAGGCCCTAACACCAACACTAGCCCCATCCCTAGACCAAACCCTACCCTTAGCACGAGCCCTAAACCTAACCCCTAACTGTAATACTAACCCTACCCTATACTTAACCCTAGCCCTAAGACTAACCCTAGCCTTAGCCATAGCCCTACCTCTAGCCCTAGACCTAGCAGTAGCTCTAGAACTAATTCTAACCCTAAATCTAATCCTAACCCTAACACAAACCCTAATTTTAACCCTAACCCTAACAGGAAAAATAGCCAATGCCATAGCCCTAACTCTAACAATAACCCATTTGAGCTTTCCTGATCCTTCTAACCCAAACCTAACCGTAACCATAACCCTAAGCCAAACCCAAACACTAACCCTAGGCCTAGCCCTAGCTCTAATCTTAACCCTAGCCCAAACACCAAACCTAGTCCTAACCCTAACCCTAACCCTAAACATAATCTTATCCATAACCATATCCCAGTCAGAGTCCTAGCCTTGCCCTATCCCTAGTCCTAAACCTATCACTAACACTTACCCTAACACTAACCCTAAACCTAACCCTAACCCTAACCGTAACCCTAACCCTCAACCATATTCCTGTACCTCCTAACCCTAACCCTAAGCCTAATCCTAGCCATAAACCTAACCCTAACCAAGACCTAACCCTGGCGAAAAACTAACCCTAGCCCTAGCGATAGCACTAGACCTACCCCTAAACCTAGTCCTGGACCTAGCCCTGGCCATAACCCTAACCCTAAACCTATCCCTACCCCTAGGACTAGCCCTACACCTCGTACTAAACCTAAACCTAACTCTAATCGTAACACTAATCCTAAATTTAGCCCAATGCCGAGGCCTAGACCTAGCAGTAGCTCTAGATCTAATCCTAACTCTAAACCTAACCCTAACAGGAAACCTAGGCAATGCCTTATCCCTCATCCTAACACTTACACATTTGAGGCTTTCCTGCACGTTCTAACTCAAACCTAACCCTAACCTTCACCCTAACCCTAAACTAAATCTAAATCTAACCATAACCCAAACCCTAAACCTAACCCTAACCCTAACCTATATGAGGCTTTCCAGCACCTCATAATCCTAAAGATAACTCTAACTCTAACACTAACCCTAACCCAAGTCTTACCCTAAATTTCACCTAACTCTAACCCTACCCTCTCTAACCCTAACCAATATGGGGCTTTCCTTCACCTCCTCACCCAAACCAAAACCCCAACCCCAACACAACACAACCCCAACCTCACTCAAACCCTAACCCTAGCCCTAGCCCTAGCCCTAGCCCTAACCCTAATCCTAACCCTAAATATTACCCTAAACCTAGCCCTAGTCCTAGCCCTGGCTCTAACCCTAAACCTAACCCTAAACCTATCCCTAGGACAACCCTCCACCTCACACTAACCCTAACCATAACCCTAACCCTAATGCTAACCTAACCCTAGCTCTATCCCTAGCTCTAATCTTAACCCTAGCCAAAAAAAACAAATCTACCCCTAACCCTAACCCGAAATGTAAACCTAATCCTACCCATAACCATATCCCGGTAGGAGCCCTAGCCTTGCCCTATCCCTAGCCCTAACCCTGGTCCTTAACCTAAACCTATCGCTAACCCTAACCCTAACCCTAACACATATGAGGTTTTCCTGTACCTCCTAACCCTAACCTAAACCCTAATCCTAGCAACAAATATAACCCTAACCAAGCCCTAACCCTGGCCCTAATACTAACTCTACACTAGCCATAGCCCTAAAACTAGCCCTAGACCTAGCCCTGGACCTAGCCCTGGCCCTAACCCTAACCCTAACCTAAACCTATCCCTACAACTAGAACTAGCCCTACACCATACACTAAACCTAAACCTAACTCTAACCCTAACAGTAACCCTAGACCTAACCTCTCCCTAGCCCTAGACCTAGCACTAGCCCTAGATCTAATCCTAACCCTAACCCTAACCCTAACCCTAACCCTAACCCTATCAGGAAACCGAGCCAATACCGTAGCCCTAACTCTATCACTCACCCATTTGAGGCTTTCTTGCACCTTCTAACCCAAACTTTACCCTAAACCTAACCCTAACTCTAACGCTAACCCTAACTCTGACCCTAATGCGAACCATAAACTGAATGCGACCGATAAAGTTAACCTGGTCAGAGCCCTAGCACTAGCTGTAACCCTAACCCTGTGAGGCTTTCCTGCAACTCCTAACCCTAAGCCTAGCCATAAACCTAACCCTAACTGTAGCCATTACCCTAGCCCTAATATTAACCCTAATCCTAGTCCTAACCCTATCCCTATCCTTAGCCCTAGCCCTAGACCTAGCCCTAGTCCTCGTCCTAAACCTAGCCCTAACCATAATCCTAACCTTATACCTAACCCTAACCTTAAACCTACTTTTAGCCCTAACCCTAGACCTACACCTAGCCCGAGCCCTAACCCTAACCCTAACCCTAGCCCTAGTCCTAGCCCTAGCCCTAACCCTAACCCTAAGCCTTAACATAACCCTAGCCCTGACCCAGGCCCTAATAATAACCCTAGGCCTAGCCCTGGGCCTAGCACTACCCTTAGCCCTAGCCCTAAACCAAACCTGAACCGTAATACTAACCCCACCCTGCACTTAACCCTAGCCCTAAGACTAACCCTAGCCTTAGCCATAGAGCTAGTTCTATCCCTAGAACTTGCACTAGCTCTAGAACTAATCCTAACCATAATCCTAACCCTAACCCTAATCACTACCCTAACCCTAACAGGAAACCTAGCCAATGCCGTAGCCCCAACTCTAACAATAACTCATTTGAGGCTTTCCTGTACCTTCTAACCAAAACCTAACGATAACCATAACCCTAACCCTTACCCTAACAATAACCCTAATGGGAACCCTAAACTGAACGCAAACCCAAACCCTAAACTGGCCCTAGCCATAGCCTTAGCCATAATCCTAACCCTATGAGACTTTCCTGCACCTCCTCACCCTAAGCCTAGCCATAACCATAACCCTAACCGTAGCCATAACCCTAGCCCTAATATTAACCCTAATCCTAGCCCTAACCCTAGGCTTAGACCTAAACCTGGCCCCAACAGCAATCCTAACATTAACCCTAACACGAACCCTAACCCTAGTTTTAAAGCTAACCCTAGACCAAGCCCTAGCCCTAGCCCTAATCCTAACCCTAACCCTAGCCCTAGCCTAACCCTAGCTCTAAACTTAACCCTAGCCCAAACACCAAACCTAACCTAAACCTAACCCTAACCCTAAACCTAATCCTATCTGTAACCATATCCCTAGCCTGAGCCCTAGACTTGCCCTATCCATAGCTCTAACCCTGGCCCTAACTCTAAACCTAATCCTATCCGTAACCATATCCCTAGACAGAGCCCTAGAATTGCCCTAACCCTAACCCTAACCCTAACCCTAACCCTATGAGGTTTTTCTGTACCGCCTAACCCTAACCATAACCCTAATCCTAGCCATAAACCTAACCCTAATTCTAGCGCTAAACCTGGCCGTAACACTAAACCTAGACCTAGGCATAGGCCTAGTCCTAGACCTAGCACTAGCCCTACCACTAATGCTTAACCTATCCCTTACCCTAACCCTAACCCTACGCCTAGCCATAGACCAAATCTTACCCTAAACCTATCCCTATCCCTAGCCCTGGCCTTAACCCTAACACTAACACTAAACTTATCCCTACCCCTAGCACTAGCCCTACACCTCGCACTAACCCTAAACTTAATTCTAACCCTAACACTAACACTAAACCTAGCCCTAGCCCAAGCCTGGACCCTAACCCTAACCCTAACCCTATGTCTATCCTAGCAATAGCCCTAGCCCTAGCCTTTCCCTAATCCTAGCACTACCCAGACCCTCACCATAAACCTGACCCTACCTCTAACCCTAAAACTAACCCTCACCTTAACCTTAACCTAGAGGCTAACCCTAACCCATATGACATTTTCCTGCACCTCTTAACCCTAACCCTAACCCTAACCTTAGCCATAAACCTAACCCTAAACCTAGCCCTCACCCAGTCCCTAACATGAACCCTAGCCTTAGCCCTAGGCCTAGCCCTAACCTCAGCCGTAGACCTAAATGTAACCCTAATTTTAACACTAACTCTACCCTAGACTTAACCCTAGCCCTAAGACTAACCCTAGCCTTAGCCGTAGCGCTAGCCCAGCCCTAGACCTAGTACTAGTCCTATATCGAAACCTAACTCTAGAGGGAGGAAGCAAAGATGGCGGCATAGGTGAACACCTATTGTTCTGCCCCGCGCAATGATTTAGGAACTACAACATAACAGCAGAACAGACAGCACCCAGAATCGCCAGAAAGCTGGCTGAATGAAAACTCCACTAACTGGAGTGGAGGTGGGACACTGAGACTCGGAAGCGGCGGGAGCGCAGTCTTTCAGACCAAAACAGGTTAGGAGCCATCCTGGTCGCGCGCGCGCATGGGCTGGGGCTGGAGCAGCAACGCCCGTCCCACTGCCCGGATTTCCCAGCACCAGGTGAGATCCGTCCCACTGTCCGGATCCCCCAGCGCCAGGCGAGGTCCAGCCGAGGTCCGTCCCACTGCCCGGATCCCCCAGCCCCCAGCGCCAGGCAAGGTCCGGGGCGCAGCAGAGGCTCCTGAACTGTGAGTTTCCGCAAAAGGGTCACGCAAACCCACGACTTGCCCCCTGGAAACTTGTCTCCTGGTTCTGGAAACCATTTATTTTTACAATCCTGGGCAAGACTTTTGGTGTGCAGGCACATTTGGGGAAAGGCGGAGTGGTCTGGCAAGGGGAAGAGACTAGCGGCTTTCTCTTGGAGGTGTCTGCAACCATCCCCATCCAACAGAGACCCACGCACGCGAGCGACGCATAGGACGCAGCTGATGCTGACGCTACCTGCGCAGCTCAGAGACTCCGCCCATCCAACCTGAACACAGTCTCCCTTCACAGCCAATTGGCCTGGAGGTCAAACCCTCCTAGGGCTAACAACAAAAAGCTGGGTTTAAATTCAAAAATACTGAATACAACCCATAAAGGATTGCAGTAAGAGCACCCACCTCAGGTAACTGGGGAGGCTGAGCCACTGTCCCTTTGAAGATATCCACCACATAAAGCAGCCACCATGCAGAGACATGGAAAGAAATCAGGTGTGAAAGAAATGGAGGAGAAAAGACGACAAGACATAGAGTTCAAAACCACGGTTATAAGGCTTTTCAAGAGGCTCCTACAAAAGGCCGATCAACTTAATGAGAATTACCAGGAAATAAGCAAGACCAACCAGCAAATGAATGAGAATTACAAGGAAATGAATGAGAACCTCAAGCAAATGAATGAGACCCTCAAGGAAATGAACAAGGCCTCTGAGGATACGAACCAGACCCTCACGGATAAAAAAAAAAGGACCAACTAGAAATCAAGCTTACACAGACTGAAATAAAAAATAATACACAAAGTCCTAAAGCAGTCCAGAGGGCCACAAGAATCATGTCAAAAATTTGAAATACAAAGAAGCAAAATCCACTCAGCTGGAAAAGCAAGAAACAAAAAGAATTCAGATAATTGAAGACAGCGTAAGGGGCCTCTGGGACAACCTCAAGCATGCCAACATCCGAATTATTGGGGTGCCAGAAAAAGAGAGAGAGCAAGTTAATGAAAATCTACTTGAAGAAATAGTGACTGAAAACTTCCCCCACCTGGTGAAAGAAACTGACTTAAAAGCCCAAGAAGTACACAGAACCCCAAAATATAGGAATCCAAAGAGGACCACACCAAGACATATCATAATTAAAATGCCAAGAGCAAAAGATAAAGAGAGAATATTAAAAGCAGCAAGAGAAAAACAGTTGGTTACCTACAGGGGAGCACCCAATGATTGTCAGCGGATTTCTCAACAGAAACGATGCAGGCCAGACGTGAGTGGCAAGAAATATTCAAAATAATGACGAGCAAGAATCTACAACCAAGATTACTCTATCCAGCAAAGCTATCATTCAGAATTGAGGATCAGATAAAGTGCTTCGCAGATAAGAAAAAGCTAAAGGAGTTCATCACCACCAAACCAGTATTATATGAAATGCTGAAAGATATTCTTTAAGAAGAGGAAGAAGAAAAAGGTAAAAATATAAATTATGAACAACAAATACACATCTATCAACAAATGAACATAAAACTCAAGTGAATTGATAGGCTGATGAACAAGATAAACTGGTGACTATAACAAACATGGACATAGAGAGGGAATGGACTGACAATTCTTGGGGAGAAAAGGGTGCGAGAAGTACAGCAAGAGATTGGACAAAAATCTTGCAACAATGGGAGAGGACATTGGGGAGGGGGAGGTGAGGGTGGAGAGTGGGATAAGTACAGGGTGGAGGGGAGATATAGGGAGATAAAAAAGGGGAAACAGGTGGCGCTGGAAGCGGGACTCAGCCTGCGCTGCAAGGTTCAGTGGACAATGGGAAGCAAAGGAGCAGCAACACCCGTCCCACTGCCTGGATTTCCCAGCACCAGGTGAGATCCGTCCCACTGTCCGGATCCCCCAGCGCCAGGCGAGGTTCGGGCTCCTGATCATCCTTTCTGTCCTCTGTGAATGAGGTCATAGCCTGCGGTGCTACACCTGTCTCATCCCAGGGGGCTCGTGCAATGTCGTCAACAACTGTTCAGTTAACTTTGATGCGCGTCTCTTCGTCCAAGCTGAGACACGGACATATTACCAGTGTTGGAAGTTTGAGAACTGCAACTTCAACTACCTCTCGAAAAACTTAGGCGAGAGGACTCTACAGTACGAATGCTGCCAGAAGGACCTGTGTAACAAAAGCGGCGGGACGAGCATAACAGGGTCCATCGCCCTGCTGGTAACCCCGCTGCTCACAGTGTTCTGGAGACTTCTGTAAATCAGTACCAGGAGAGATTCTCCTCACTCCCTGCTTCTGTGTATTCCTTATTTCCTGTGCTGCCACAAAAGCTTTCTATTTTCTTACTGGGTCCTATTGGGAAAGACCAAAACTAGTTTGAGCAACTTGGATAGAGAGAGAGAACACTGGAAAACCAGAGCTGTTTGCAGAGAAGGCCCCTCTGAGGGGAGACGTTTAGGGGTGAAGCATGTGCCACGTTAGCTGGGTTAGTTGTGTGCTGCCCCCTCCACTTGTTACAGTCATAGCTTGACTAGATTCTCTGCAATTGGCACTTATTTCCCCACGTGTTCGTCGGATGTAGTTACCGGTGTGATCAGTGCTTTTGGAGGCGGGGGGAGGGGTTCTTTGCACCAGTCTCTCCCACCGGATGCTTTCATCCCCTCCCTGTATGGCCCCTGTGTTACCATGTAGATGTGGTGAATATTCCAGATGTGGGCTGTCAGGGGCAACCAGATTCTAAATGCAGAGTGACTGAATGACTGCTCTATTCTCAACTAGAAGGTGGGGCTTTCCAAGTGGTGGGGCACTGAGGCACCAGGGCTGCCTTTAGAGAGGTACCAGTGGCTGAAATCTGAATTTTCTTCTTTTCCTAAATCTTGTATGGGCTTTGCTGTCTTTCCCTAAAAACAACTTAAACATACAATTAATGGTGTGTTAAAACTATTCTCCGCCCCTTTTCATTGGAATGATGGCATATTTTTACTTTGTCACATAGTTCAAGACTAAATATTTGGACATGCTTTGCTAGAAGTGATTTTTACAGTATCATGTGCTCGTTTTGAGTACTACCAGTAGGAATTACCCATATGTGTATGTGTATTGTAAGAAGGGAATTATATGTTAAAACAATTCCCTTCCCCTTTTCTTTGGAGTGATGACATTTTCGCTTTGTCATACAGTGCAAGACTAAATATTTGGACATGCTTTGCTATAAGTGATTTACAATACCGTGTGCTTATTTTGAGTATTATCAGTAGGAATACCCGTATATGTATGTGTGTTGTAAGGATGCAATGGGAAGATGTCATCAGGAGCAGCAACAGGCCCACAGGGATGTGCTGCCTGCTGACATCAAGCCTATAGACCCCTAACTAGCTGCCTTGGCACAGATCATGTGATGTTCATTTGTAAGGGCCATTAGCATCCTCACAAATGTCAAGACTTTGAGAAGCTTTACCAGTTTCCTCAAGAGAGAGACCTCTTTCCAGGAGGGCAAAGTCTTGCCTTTTTTTCGTATGTGTGGATGCTGGTAAATAATTCTCAAGATCCGGTAGACTTAATAACATTTATATTCTTATAATCTTGTCTGCTTTAAACAGCATAGCCTGACTTGCCGATGAAAATGAGCTATCTTGATCAACATTTTTTTTAAAAAAGGCTTTGATTATGTAACCTGCGAGATAAAGCAGAATGAATGATGCCTTTTTGAAAATAAAATATAATAAAAAAGGGGGGGGAAACAATGTAATTAATAAACTGAACAATAAAGAAAAAAAAGAAAAGAAAAAAAAAGAAACCTAACTCTAACTCTAACCCTAACCTTAACCAGAATCCTAACTCTAACCCTAACAGGAAACCTAGCCAATGCTGTAGCCATAACCCTAACACTAAACCATTCAAGGCTTTCCTCCACATACTAACCCAAATCAAATCTAAATGTAACCCTAACGATAACCTTAATGTGAACCCTAAACCAAATGTGAACCCTAACCCTAACCTGGCCCGAGCCCTAGCCCTAGCCATAACCCTAATCCTGTGAGGCTTTCCTGCACCTTCTAACCCTAAGCCTAGTCATAACCCGAAACCTAACATTAGCCATAACCCTGGCACTAACATTAACCCTAAATCTAGCCCTAGCCCTAGCCCTAGACCTAGACCTGGCACCAACGGTTATCCTAACCTTAACCCTAACCCTATTATAGCAGTAACCATAGCCCTAGCCCTAATCCTACCCCTAACCCTAGCCCTAACCCTAACCCTAACCCTAACCCATAATCCCTAACCCCTAACCCCTAACCCCTAATCTCTAACCCAAACCCTCACCCTAACCTCTAACCCCCAAACGTAACCCTAACACTAACCGAACAACATTAACCCTAACAACCCTAACCCCTAACCCTCACCCCTAAATCTAACCCTAACCCTAACCCTAACAACCCTAACCCTAATGCTAATCCTAACCCTGACAACCGTAACCTTAACCCAAACCCAAAAAGTAACCCTAACCCTAACCTTAAAACCATGAACCCTGAAACCCTAAAACCCTAAAACCCTACAACCCTACAACCCTAACCCTAACCCTAACCTTAAAACCCTAACCGTAAAACCCTAACCCTAACCTCTAACCCCTCATCCTAACCCTAACACTAATCTTAGCCATAGCCCTAGCTCCAGCCCCAGCTCTAGTCTTGTCCTAATCCTAGCCCTAACCCTGGCCCTAGCCCTAGCCCTAACCCTAACCCTAACCCCAAATCCCTAACCCTAACGCTCACCCTAACCCTCACCCTAACAAACCTAACTTGAACAACCCTAACCCTCACCCTAACAACCCTAACCCAAACAACCCTAACCCTAACAACTGTAACCCTAACACTAAGCCAAACCCTAACCCAAAATCTAACCCTAACCGTAAAACACTAAAACCCTGAAGTCTATATCCCAAAACCCTAACCCTAACCCTAAAACCCTAATGAAAACCCGAACCCTTGACCCTAAATCCTAACTCATAACCCAAACCCTAACCCTACATCTAACCCTAACACTAACCCTAACCTGAACCCCTAACCCTAACCCTAACTCTAACCCCTAACTCTAAGCCTAACCCTAAACTTAGCCCTAGCCCTAGCGCTACCCTTGCCCTAACCCTAACCCTAACCCTAACCTGAACAACCCTAACCCTAACCCTAAACCTAACAACCCTAACCCTAACCCTAACCCTAAAACCGTAACCCTAAAACCCTAACCCTAACTCTAACCCTACCCCTAACCCCTAACTCCTAACCCCTAAACCCTAATCCCTAACCCTAATCCCAAACCCGAAACCCTAACCGTAAACCTAACCCTAATCCCTAAACCCTAACGCCTAACCCCTAACTCTAACCCTCATGCTAACCCTATCCCTAACCCTAACACTCTAACCATAACCCTAAACTTAAAACATCTAACCCTGACCCTGGCTCTAAACCCTAAATCATAAACCCTAACCCAAATGCTGTCCCTTAACCCTAAACCCTAATTTCTAATCCTAACCCTAACCCTAACACTAACACTAACACTAAACCTAACTCTAACCCTAACCCTAACCCTGACCCCTAACCCCTAACCCAAACACTACCTCTAACACTAACCATTCCCTAACCCCTAAGCCCTAAACCCTAAACCCTAGAACCAAAAACCTAAAACATAACGCTAACCCTAACCCCTAACCCTAACCCTAACCCGAATCCTAACCCTAACACCCTAACCCTAACCCTAAAACCCCAACACTAAACCTAACCTTAACCACTAAACCCTAACCCCCAACCCCTAACCCTAACCATGACGCTAACTCTTACCCTAACCCTAACCCTATTCTAACCCTACCCTAATCCTAACCCTAACCCTAAACCTAACCTTTACATACTAACCCCAAACCTAACCCTAACACTGTAACCCTAACCCTGACCCAAAACCTAACCTAAAAACCCCTAACCCTGACCCTGACCCTGACCCTAAACCAGAAACCATAAACCCTAACCCTGACCCCGACCCTTAACTCTAACCCCTAATCCTAAGCCTAACCCTAACCCTAACACTAACACAAACCCTAACTCTAACGCTAACCCTAACTCTGACCCCAAACACCTAACTCCAAACCTAACCCTAACCCTAACCCTTAACCCCTAACCCCTAACCCCTCACACCTAATCCCTAACCGAAACCCACACCCTAAACCTCTAACCCCCAAACCTAACCCTAACACTAACCCTAACAACATTAACCCTAACAACCATAACCCCTAAACCTCACCCCTAAATCTAACCCTAACCCTAACAACCCTACCCTAATGCTAACCCTAACCCTAAAACCGTAACCTTAACCCAACCCAAAAAGTAACCCTAACCCTAACCTTAAAACCATGAAACCCTGAAACCCTAAAACCCCAAAACCCTACAACCCTACAACCCTACAACCCTAACCCTAACCCTAACCTTAAAACCCTAACTGTAAAACCCTAACCCTAACCTCTAACCCCTCGCCCTAACCTGAACACTAATCTTAGCCATAGCCCTAGCTCCAGCCCTAGCTCTAGCCTTGCCCTAATCCTAGCCCTAACCCTGGCCCTAACCCTAAACCTATTCCTTCCCCTACCCCTAACCCTAGCCCTAGCCCTAGCCCTAGCCCTAACCCTAACCCAAAATCCCTAACCCTAACGCTCACCCTAACCCTCATCCTAACAACCCTAACCCTAACAAGCCTAACCCTAACCCTAACAACCCTAACGCTAACCCTAACCCAAACAACCCTAACCCTAACAATCGTAACCCTAACCCTAACCCAAACCCTAACCCAAAATCTAACCCTAACCATAAAACACTAAAACCCTGAAGCCTATAACCCAAAACCCTAACCCTAACCCTAAAACCCTAATGAAAACCCGAACCCTTGACCCCTAAATCTAACTCATAACCCAAACCCTAACCCTACATCTAACCCTAACACTAACCCTAACCTGAACCCCTAACCCTAACCCTAACTCTAACCCCTAACTCTAAGCCTAACCCTAAACTTAGCCCTAGCCCTAGCTCTAGCCTTGCCCTAACCCTAACCCTAACCCTAACCCTAACCCTAACCCTAACCCTAACCCTTGCCCTAACCCTAAACCTAACCCTAACTGTAACCCTAACCCTAACCCTAACCCTAACCCTAACCCTAACCCTAACCCCAATCCTAACCCTGGCCCTAATCCTAAAACTACTCCTACCACTACCCCTCAAGCTAGGCCTAGCCCTAGGCCTAACCCTAACTCTAACCCTAAAACCCTAACCCTAATCCCCACCCTCACCCTCATCCTAACCCTAACCCTAACCCTAAACCTAACCTCTAACCCCTAACCCTAACCAAACACTAACCTTAACCCTTATACTAAACCCTAACCCCAACCTTAAACCTAAACCTAAGCCTAACAATAATCCATAACCCCTAACCCCAAACCTAACCCAAACCATAACCCTAACAACCCTAACCCTTGCAGTAACAACCCTAACTGTAAGTCTAACCCTGAAAACCCTAACCCTAAAACCCTAATCCTAAAACCATAACACTAAACCCTAACCCTAACCCTAACCCCTAAACCCTAAACCTTATCCATAAACCTAATACTAACCCTAACCCCTAACCCCTTACCATAATCCAACCCTAACACTAACCTTAATCTTAACCCTAACCCACTAACCCTAACATCCTAACCTTAACCCTAACCCAAAAACCCAAATCCTAACCCTAACCCCTAAACCCTAATACCTAACCCCTACCCCTACCCTCACGCTAACCCTAACCCTAAAACAATAAAACCCTGAAAACCTAAAACCCAAAACCGTAACCCTAAAACCCTAACGAAAACCCGAACCCCTAATCCCTAAACCCTAACTCTTAACCAAAACCCTAACCCTACATCTAACCCTAACAGTAACGCTAACCCTAAACCCTAACCCTAACCTTAACCACCTAGCCCTAATACCCTAACCATAACACTAGCCATAACCCTAACCCTAAAACCCTAACCCTAACCGTAACCCCTAACTCACAACCACTATCCCTAACCCTTACACTTACCCTAACCCTAACCCTAACCTTAACCCTATCCTAACCTTAACCCTAACCCTAACCCTAACATTAAGACTCTAACCCTAATGCTAAGCCTAAACCTAACCCTAACCCTAACCCTAACCGTAAAACCCCTAACCCTGACCTTAAACCCTATATCCTAAACCCTAACCCTGACCCTGACCCTAAACCCTAACCCTAAACCTAACCTTGACCCTAAACCCTAAACCCTGACCCTGACTCTGACACTACCCTAACGCTAACCCTAACCCTAATCCTAGCACAAAACCTAACCCTAACCCTAACCCTAAATCCCTAACCCTAAGCAAAAACCCTAACCATTAACCCCTAACCCCTAACCCCAATCCTAACTCTCACCTTAACACTATCCCTAACCCTACCGCTAACCACTAACCCTAACCTTAACACTAACCCCTAACACCTAACCCGAACCCTAACCCTAATCATAGCCCTAGCCCTAGCTCTAGTCCTAGCTCTAGCCTTGCTATAATCCCAGCCCTAACCCTGGCCCTAACCCTAAACCTACCCCTACCACTACCTCTAACCCTAACCCTAACCCTAAAATTAAGACTAACCCTAACCCGTAAGAGGATTTCCTGCACCTTTTAACCCTAACCCTAATCCTAACCCTAGACATAAACCTAGCACTAATCCTAGTCCTAACACAGGCCCTAACACAAACCCTAGCCCTAGCCCTAGGCCTGCATCTGCTCTCAGCCCTAGCCCTAAACCTAACCAAAACCGTAACACTAACCCTACAGTAGACTTGTCGCTAGCCCTAAGACTAATGCTAGCCTTAGCCATAGCCCTAGCTCTAGCCCTAGACCTAGCACTAGCTCTAGAACTAATCTTTACCCTAATCATAACACTAACCCTAATCATACCCCTAAACCTAATAGGATACCTAGCTAATGCTGTAACCCTAACCATAAGAATAACCCATTTGAGGCTTTCCTTCACCTTCTAACCCATACCTAAACCTAACCCTAACCCTAGACCTAGACCTAGACCTAGCCCTAGCCCTAACCCTAACCCTAACCTTAACCTTAAAACCCCTAACCCTAAACTAACCATACCCCAACCCTAAAACCCTGAAACCCTAAAACCCTAAAACCCTAACATTAACACTAACCCAAAAACCCTAACCCTAATACCCTAACCCTATCCGTAACCCTAACACCTAATCCCTAAGCCCTAACCCCAACCTTAACCCTAACCCTAACCCTAACACTAGCCCTAACGCTAACCACTAACCCCTAACCCTAACCCTAATCCCTAACCCATAACCCCTAACCCTAAACCTAAGCCTAAACTTACCCATAGCCCTAGCTCCAGCCATAGCTCTAGCCTTGCCCTAATCCTAGCCCTAAACCTGGATCTAACCCTAAACCTACCCCTACCCCTACACCTAGCCCAGACAATAACCCTAACCCTAACCCAAACCACCTAACCCTAACACCATAACCATAAAACTAACCATAACCCTATTCCTAAAACCCTAACCATAACTGACACCCCTAACCCTAACCCCTATCCCCTATCCCTAACTCTCACCCTAACCCTATCCTAACCCTACTCTACCCTAACCATAACCCTAACCCTACCCCTAAACCTAACCCTAACCCTCTAATCTGACCCTAACATTAACCCTGTAACCCTAACACTAACCCTAAACCTAACCATAACCATAACCCTAAAACCCCTAACCCTGACGCTGACCCTAAAGCCTAAACCCTAAACCTTAACCCTGACCCTGAACCTAAACCTTAAACCCTGACCCTGACTTGACACTACCCTAACCCTAACCCAAAACCTAACCCTAACCCTAACCCTAAAACCTTAACCCTAAAACCCTAATTCTAACCATAACTTAAATCCTAACCCTTAACCCCTAAGACCTAACCCAAGCCTAACCCTAACCCTAACCCTAACCCTAACACTAACGTTAACCCTACCACTAACCACTAACCATAACCCTAACTCTAACCCCTAACACCTAACCCTAACCCTAAACCTAATCGTAGCCTTAGCCCTAGCTCTACCCCTAGCTCTAGCCTTGCCCTAATCCTAGCCCTAACCCTGCCCTAACACTAACCCTAACCCTAACACTAGCCCTAACGCTTACACCTAACCCCTTACCCTAAGCCTAATCAATAACCCATAACCCATAACCCTAAATCTAACCCCAATCTTAGCCCTGGCCCTAGCTCCAGACATAGCTCTAGCATTGCCCTAATCCTAGCCCTAACCCTGGCTGTAACCCTAAACCTACCCCTACCCCTACACCTACCCCTAACACTAACACTAACAACCCTAAACCTAACCGAATCCCAAACATCCTTAATCCTAACCCTTATCCTAAAACCCTAAAACCCTAAAACCCTAACCCTAACCCTAAATCGCTAACTCTAAAACCAAATCCTAACCCTAAATCTAACCCTAAAACCCTAACCTTAAAACCCTAACCCTAAATCTAACCCGAATCCCGAACCCCTAACACCTAACACATAACCCAACCCTAACCCTAACCCTAAGCCTAACCACCTAACCCTAACACCCTAACCATAACATTAACCATAACCCTAACCCTAAATCCCTACTTAACTCTAACCCCTAACCCGTATCCCTAACTCTTACCCTAACCCTAACCCTAAACCTATCCTAACCCTACCCTAACTGTAACCTTAACCCTAACCCTCTGACCCTAACCCTAACATTACCTCTCTAACCCTAACGCTAACCCTAAACCTAACCCAACCCTAACCCTAAAACCCTAACCCACACCCTGACCCTAAACCCTAAATGCTAAACCCTAACCGTGACCCTCACCCTAAACCCTACCCCTAAACCTGACAATGACCCTAAACCCTAAACCCTGACCCTGACCCTGATACTACCCTAACCCTAACCCAAACCCTAACCAAAAACCTAACCCTAACCCTAACCCTAAAACCCCCAAATCCTGAAACCCTAAAACTCTGAAACCGTAAAACCATAACCCTAACCCTAAAACACTAACCCTAAAACCCTAACCCTAAACCCTAACCCCTAACCCCTAACCCCAAACCTAACACTAACCCTAACCCTAACCCCTAAAACCTAACCCTAACCCTAATCATAGCCCTAGCTCTAGCTGTAGCCCAAACTCTAGCCTTGCCATGATCCTAGCCCTAACCCTGGCCCTAACCCTAAACCTACCCCTACCCCTAAACCTAACCCTAAACTTAATGCTAACCCTAACTCATATGAGGTTTCCTGCACCTTTTAACCATAACACTAACCCTAACCCTAGCCATAAACCTAACTCTGACCCTATTCCTAACCCAGGCCCTAACACAAACCCTAGCCCTAGCCCTTGGCCTGGCCCTACTCCCAGCCCAAGCCCAAAACGTAACCAAAACCGTAATACTAACCCTACAGTAGACTTGACGCTAGCCCTAAGACTAACGCTAGCCTTAGCCATAGCCCTAGCTCTAGACCTAGACCTAGCACTAGCTCTAGAATTAATCCTTACCCTAATCATACCACTAAGCCTAATCATACCCATAACCCTAATTGGATGCCTAGCCAATGCCTTAGCCCTAACCATAAGAATAAACCATTTGAGGTTTTCCTTCAACTTCTAACCCAAACCTAAACCTAACCCTAAACCTAGACCTAGACCTAGCCCTAGCCCTAACCCTAACCCTAACCCTAGCCATAAACCTAAATTTAACCCTGGCTCTAATCCAGGCCCTAACACTAACCTTAGACCAAGCCCTAGGCCTAGATCTTCTCTCAGCCCTAGCCCTAAAACTAACCCTAACCGTAACACTAACCCTACAGTAGACTTTACCCTAGCCCTAAGACTAACCCAAGCCTTACCTGTAGTTCTATCTCTAGCCCTAGAACTAGCACTAGCCCTAGAACTAATCCTAACCCTAATCCTAACCCTAGTTATAGCACTAAACCTAGACCTAGCCCTAGCCCTATTCGTAACCCTAACCCTAAACTTAACCCTAACACTAACCTTATTCCTAGCTCTAATCTTAACCCTAGTCCAAACAGCAAACCTAACCCTAACCCTAACCCTAACCCTAACCCTAACCCTAACCCAGACCCTAACCTAACCATAATCCTAACTCTCACCCTAACCTTAACAGTAACCAATGTGAGGTTTTTCTGTATCTCCTAAAACTAACCATGACCATAATCATAGCATTAAACCTAACTCTAGCCTGAACCCTAACCCTGGCCCTAAAACTAACCATAGCCCTATTCCTAGGCATAGTCCTAACCCTAGCCATTTCCCTACACCTAACCCTAAACCAAATACTTACCCTAACCATAACCCTAGCCTTAGCCATAGCTCTAAACCTACCTGAGACCTAGCCATAGACCTAACTCTGGCCCTAACTCTAAACCTGACCCTAAACCTAACCCTAGCCCTAGCCCTGGCCCTAACCCTAACCCTAAACCTAAACCGACAACTACACATAGCACTAGCCCTACACCTCACACTAAACCTAAAGAGATCTCTAACCCTAACACTAACCCAAACCTAGCCTAAGCCCTAGCCTTAGCCCTGACCCTTACCCAAAATCTAACCCTACCCTTAGCACCAGCCCTAGCTCTACCCCTAGCTCTAGCCTTACCTTAATCCTAGATCTCAACCTGGCCCTAACCGAACCTAACCCTAACTCTAGCCCTAACGCTAACACCTAACCCCTAACCCTAAGCCTAATCCCTAACCCATAACCTCTAACCCTAAACCTAACCCTAATCTTAGCCTTAGCCCTAGCTCCAGCCATAGCTCTAGCCTTGCCCTAATCCTAGCCCAAACCCTGGCCCTAACCCTAAACCTACCTCTACCCCTAACCTTAACCCTAACCCTAACCCTAACAACCCTAAACCTAACCTAATCCCAAACAACCCTAATCCTAACCCATATCCTAAAGCCCTAAAACCCTAAAACGCTAACCCTAACCCTAACCCTAAAACCCTAACTCTAAAACTCTAATCCTAACCCAAACCCTAACCCTAAAACCCTAACCCTAAACCTAACTCTAATGCCTAACGCCTAACCTCTAACCCCTAACCCGTAACCCAAACATAACCCTAACCCTAACCCTAACCAGCTAACCCTAACACCCTAACCATAACACTAAACATAACCCTAACCCTAAATCCCTACCCCTAACCCTAACCCTTAAACCCTAACCCCAACTCTTACCCTAACCCTAACACTAACACTAACCCTATCCTAACCCTTCCCTAACCGTAACCCTAACACTAACCTTAAACCTAACCCTAAACATCTAACCATAACATTAACTCTCTAACCTTAAACCTAACCCTAAACCTAACCCAAAAACCCCTAACCCTGACCCTGACCCTAAACCCTAACCCTAAACCTGACCCTGACCCTAAACCCTAAAACCTGACCCTGACCCTGACACTACCCTAACCCTAATCCTAACCCAAGACTAACCCTAAAACCCTAAAATCCAGAAACCCTAAAACTCTGAAACCCTAAAAACCTAACCCTAAACCTAAAACCCTAACCACAAAACCCTAACCCTAAATCCAAACCCGTAACCCCTAACCCCAACCCTAACCCTAATCCTAACCCTAACACTAAACCTAACCCTACCCCTAACCCCTAACCCCAAACCTAACCCTAATCCTAACCCTAACACTAAACCTAACCCTACCCCTAAACCCCAACCCTAACCCTAATCATAGCCCTAGCCCTAGCTCTAGCCCCAGCTCTAGCCTTGCCATAATCCTAGCCCTAACCCTGGCCCTAATCCTAAACCTATCCTACCACTACCCCTAAACCTAACCCTACACCTAACCATAACCTTAACGCTAACCCTAACCCATATGAAGTTTTCCTGCACCTTTTAACCCTAACCCTAACGCTAACCCTAATCCTAGCCATAAACCTAACACTAACCCTAGTCCTAACCCAGGCCCTAACACAAACCCTAGCCCTAGTCCTAGGCCTGGCCCTACTCTCAGCCCTAGCCCTAAACCTAACCAAAACCATAAAACTAACCCTACAGTAGACTTGACGCTAGCCCTAAGACTAACCCTAGCCTTAGCCGTAGCCCTAGCTCTAACCCTACACCTAGCACTAGCTCTACAACTAATCCTTACCCAAATCATAACACTAACCCTAATCGTACCCCTAACCCTAATAGGATACCTAGCAAATGCCGTAGCCCTAACCATAAGAATAACCCATTTGAGGCTATCCTTCAACTTATAACCCAAATCTAACCATAACCCTAACCCTAGACCTAGACCTAGCCCTAGCTCTAACCCTAACCCTAGCCATAAACCTAAATTTAACCCTAGCTCTAATCCAGGCCCTAACACTAACCTTATTACAATCCTTAGGCCTAGATCTTCTCTCAGCCCTAGCCCTAAAACTAACCCTAACCATAACACGTACCCTACAGTAGACTTGAGCCTAGCCCTAAGACTAACCCAAGCCTTAGACGTAGCCCTAGCTCTAGCCCTAGAAATAATCCTAACCCTAATCCTATCCCTAGTTATAGCATTAACCGTAGACCTAGCCCTAGCCCTATTCGTAACCCTAACCCTAAACCTAACCCTAAACCCAAACCCCTAACCCCTAATCCCAACCCTAACCCTAATCCTAGCCCTAACACTAACCCTAACCCTAACCCTACCCCTAACCCCTAACCCTAACCCTAACAATAACCTTATCCCTAGCTCTAATTTTAACCCTAGCCCAAACAGCAAACCTAACCTTAACCCTAACCCTAAATCTTATCCTAACCCTAACCCTAACCTTAACCCTAACCAATGTGAGGTTTTCCTGTACCTCCTAAAACTAACCCTGACCCTAATCCTAGCCATAAACCTAACTCTAAACCAAACCCTAAAACTGGCCCTAAAACTAACCATAGCCCTAGCTCTAGGCATAGTCCTAACCCTAGCCCTAGCCCTACACCTAACCCTAAACCGAACCCTTACCCTAACCATAACCCTAGCCATAGCCATAGCCCTAAACCTACCCTTACACCTAGCCATAGACCTAGCCCTGGCCCTAACTCTAAACCTGACCCTAAACCTAAACCTAGCCCTCGCCCTGGCCCTAACCCAAAGACTAAACATACCCCTACACCTAGCACTAGCCCTACACCTCGCACTAAACCTAAACCGAGCTCTAACCCTAACAATAACCCAAACCTAGCCTAAGCCCTAGCCTTAGCCCTGACACTTACCATAACTAACCCTACCCTTAGCCCTAGCCCTAGCCTTTGCACGAGCTCTAGCCTTCCCCTAATCCTAGATCTCATCCTGGTCCTAACCCTAACCCTAACCCTAACACTAGCCCTAATGCTAACCAATAACCCCTAACCCTAAACCTAACCCTAATCTTAGCCCTAGCCCTAGCTCCAGCCACAGCTCTAGCCTTGCCCTAATCCTAGCCCTAATCCTGGCCCTAACCCTAAACCTACCCCTACCCCTAAACCTAACCCTAACCCTATCCCTAATCCTAACAACCCTAACCCTAATTGAATCGCAAACAACCCTAACACTAACCCTTATCCTAAAACCCTAAAACCCTAAAACACTAACCCTAAACCTAACCCTAACCCTATCCCTAATCCTAACCCTAACCCTAATTGAATCGCAAACAACCCTAATCCTAACCCTTATCCTAAAACCCTAAAACCCTAAAACACTAACCCTAACTCTAACCCTAAAACCCTAACTATAAAACTCTAATCCTAACCCTAACACCCTAACCCTAAAACCCTAACCCTAAACCTAACCCCAACCCCTAACCCCAAACAGCTAACACATAACCAAAACAAAAACTTAACCCTAACCCTATCCCTAACAACCTAACCCTAACACCCTAACCATAACACTAACCATAACCCGCACCCTAAATCCCTACCCCTAACACTAATACCTAACACCTATCTCGAACTCTTACCCTAACCCTAACACTATCCTAACCCTCAGGGTTACTAAACGTAACCCTGAACCTAACCCTAACCCTCTAACCCTAACCCTAACCCTAACATTAACTCTATAACCATAAACCTAACCCTAAATATAACCCTGATCCCTAACCCTAAAACCCCTAACCCACACCCTCACTTTAAACCCTAAACCCTAAATCCTAACCCTGACCCTAAACCCTACCCTTAAACCCTACCCCTAAACCTGAGACTGACCCTATACCCTAAACCCTGACCCTGACCCTGACCATGACACTACCCTAAACCTAACCCTAAACCTAAACCAAAACCTAACAATAACCATAAAACCCTAATACCCTAAAATCCTGAAACCCTAAAACTCTGAAACCCTAAAACCCTAACCCTAACCCTAAAACCCTAACCCCAACCCTAACCCTAATCCTACCCAGAACACCTAACCTTAACCCCTAAACCCTAACCCTAACCCTAACCGTAGCCCTAGCCCTAGCTCTAGCCCAAGCTCTAGC
This sequence comes from Antrozous pallidus, assembly GCA_027563665.1. Lineage (NCBI taxonomy): Eukaryota > Metazoa > Chordata > Mammalia > Chiroptera > Vespertilionidae > Antrozous > Antrozous pallidus. The sequence goes on from CM050519.1 coordinate 47,129, forward strand.
CTTGCCATAATCCTAGCCCTAACCCTGGCCCTAATCCTAAACCTACCCCTAATCCTAACCCTAAACCTAACCCTAACCTTAACGCTAACCCTAACCGAAATGAGGTTTTCCTGCACTTCGTAACCCTAACCCTAACTCTAACACTAGCCATAAACCTAACCCTAACCCTAGCCCTAACCCAGGCCATAACACAAACCCTAGCCCTAGCACTAAGCCTGGCCCTACTCTCAGCCCTAGCCCTAAACCTAACCAAAACCTTAACACTAACACTACAGTAGACTTGACGCTAGCCCTAAGACTAACCCTAGCCTTAGCTGTAGCCCTAGCTCTAGCCCTAGACCTAGCACTAGCTCTAGAACTAATCCTTACCCTAATCATAACACTAACCCTAATCGTACCCCTAACCCTAATAGGATACCCAGCAAATGCTGTAGCCCTAACCATAAGAATAACCCATTTGAGGCTTTCCTTCAACTTATAACCCAAACCTAACCCTAACCCTAAACCTAGACCAAGACCTAGCCCTAGCTCTAACCCTAACCCTAGCCATAAACCTAAATTTAACCCTAGCTCTAATCCAGGGCCTAAGTCTAATCTTAGTCCAATGCCCTAACCCTAATCCTAATCCTAACTCTAACACTAACACATATTAGGCTATTATGCATTTCCTAACCCTAATCCTAAGGCAAGCCCTAACCCAGCCATAACACTAATGCTAGACCTAGCCCTAGCCCTAACATGAACCATAGCTCTAGCACTACGCCTAACCCTAAAAATAAACCTAACCCTAGCACTAGCCGTAGGCCTAGCCCTAATTCTAAACCTAACCATAGCCTTAAACTTAACCCTAAGTTTAATCCTAAACCGAACAGAAAACCTAACTATAACCCTAACCCTAACAGTCACCCTAACCCAAACCCTAACCCTAACCCTAACCCTAACCTTAACCCTAAAACTAACCCTAAATCCAAGCCTAAGCCTAATCTGAACACCTAAGCCTAACCCTAACCAAAGCCCTAACCCTAGCCCTAACACTAACCTTAGCCATGGCACTACCCCTAACCCCAAACCTAACCCTAACCCTAGCTTTAACCGAAAACAGAACAATAAACCTAAACGTAAGCCTAACTCTAATCCTAACACAAACCCTAACACTAACCCATTTTAGGCTTTCCTATACCTCCTAACCTTATCCCTAACGCTGACACTATCCTGCGCCCTAGCCCGATCCCAAGCCCTAGGCCTTGCCCAGGACGTAGCCCTAACCCTAAACCCTAACCTAACCTTAACCCTAATGCTAACACTATTCCTAGCCCTAACCCTAACCCTAGCTTTAACAATAACACTAACAATAAACCTAACCCTAAGCATAAACCCTATCCCTAAACCTAACCCTAACCCTAACCCTAACCCTAACTATAACACATATTAGGCTTTTATGAATATCCTCACCCTAACTCTACCCTAACCCTAAACCAACCCTAACCCTAACTCTAACTTTAATCCATATTAGGCTTCTATGTACATCCTAACCCTATCTCTAACCCTAACACTATCCCTAAAACTAGCCATACCCTACCCTAGGCCTAGCCCTAGACTTAGCCCTAACCCTGACCATTATCGTGAAACTAAACCTAACCCTGGCCCGAGCCCTAGCCCAAGACCCAGCCCTAGTGATAGCCTTAGCTCTAACACTCACCCAAGGCATAGCACTAACCCTAGCCCTAATCCTGACACTAACCCTAACCCTAGCCCTAGATCTAGCCCCCTAATCCGAATCCTAATTCTAACACTAACCCATATTAGGCTTTCATGCACGTCCAAACCCTAATCCACACCCAAGCCCTAACCCAGCCATAACACTAATGCTAGCCGAGGCCTAGCCCTAAAACAAATCCTAGCTCTAGCACTAGCCCTTACCCTAAAAATAAACCTAACCCTAGCACTAGCCCTAGGCATAAGCCCTAATCCTAAACCTAACCGTAACCTTAACCTTAACCCTAAATTTAATCCTAAACCGAACAGTAAACCTAACCATAACCATAACAATAACAGTAACCCTAACCCTAACCGAACCCGAACCTTAACCCTAATCTGAACACTAATCCTAACCAAAGCCCTAACCCTAGCCCTAACACTAACCTTAGCCGTGGCCCTAGCCCTAACCCCAAACCTAACCCTGACCCTAGCTTTAACTGTAACCCCAACAATAAACCTAAACATAAGCCTAACTCTAAGCCTAACCCTAACCCTAACCTTAGCTTTAACCCTAAACCTAACAATAAACCTAACCCTAAGCCTAACCCAATCCCTAATCCTAACACTAACCCTAACCCTAATCCATATTAAGATTTCCTGTACCTCCTAAACCTATCCCCAACACTATCCCTAACCCTAGCCCTAGACCTAGCTCTAGCCCTACACCTAGACTTAGCCCTAACCGTAACCGCAAACCTGAACCTAAACCTCACACTACCCCTAGAACTAGCCCTTGCCCTAGACCTAGCCCTAGCCTTAAACCTAACCCTAAACCTAACCCTAGCCCTAGGCATAACTCCAGCCCTAACCCTAAAACTTAACATAACTCTAAGCCTAACCGTAAACCTAACCCTACGATTAACCAGGGCCCTAACAATAACCCTAGACCCTGGCCCTAGCCCTAACCCTAACTCTAAACCTTACCCAAATCGTAACACAAACCCTAACCCTAATCTGAACCTGATTCCTAACCCAAGCTCTAACCCTAGTCCTAACACTATCCCTAGCCTGGCACTAGCCCTAAACATAACCCTAAACTTAACCCTAGCTTAAACCCTAACACTAAAAGTAAACCTAACCCTAAGCCTAAACCTAATCCTAACACTAATCCTAGCTCTAACCCATATTAGGCTTTCTTGCACCTCCAAACCCTATCCCTAACACTATCCCTAACCCTAGACCTAGCCTTAGCTCTAACCCTAGAACTAGACTTAGCCCTAACTGTAATCGCAAACCTGAACCTTAAGCTAAAACTTGCCCTAGCCTAGCCCTAGCCCTAGCTCTAGCCCTAGGCCTTGCCCTAGAAGTAGCCCTAACCCTAAACAGAAACCTAACCCTAACCCTAACCCTAACACTATTCCTAGCCCTAACCCTAACCCTAGCTTTAACCCTAACCCTAACAATAAACCTAACCCTAAGCCTAAACCCTATCCCTAAACCTGACCCTAAGCCTAACCCATATTGGGCTTTCCTGTATCTCCTAACCCTATTCCGACCCATAACACTATCCCTAACACTAGGCCTAGCGTCAGCCCTAGCCTTGCCCTAACTGAAACCCTAACTATTACCCTAATCCTAACTTGAAGCCTAACTCTAACTCTAGCTTTATTCCTAATCCTAACAGTAAACCTAACCTTAACTCTAACCCTACCCTAGCCCTAAACCAACCCTAAGCCTAACCCAAAAACTTAAACCATATTAGGCTTCCATGTACATCCTAACCCTATCTCTAACCCTAACACTATCCCTAACACTAGCCATAGCCTTACCCTAGGGCTAGCCCTAGATTTAGCCCTAAACCCTGACCATTACCCTGAAATTAATCAAACCCTGGCCCGAACCCTAGCTCTAGCTCCAGCCCTAGCTCTAGCCGTAGTGATACCTTTAGCCCTAACCATAACCCTAATCCTCACCCTAGGCATAGCACTAACCTTAGCCCTAATCCTAACACTAACCTTGACCCTAACCGTAACCCTTGCCCTAACCCTAAACCTAGCCCTAACCCTAATCCTAATCCTAATCCTAACTCTAACACTAACACATATTAGGCTATTATGCAAATCCTAACCATAATCCTAACCCAAGCCCTAACCCAGCCATAAAACTAATGCTAGACCTAGCCCTAGCCCTAACACGAACCCCAGCTATAGCACTAGGCCTAAACCTAAAAATAAACCTAACCCTAGCACTAGGCGTAGACCTATCCCTAATCCTAAACCTAACAGTAACCTTAACCTTAACCCTAAATTTAATCCTAAACCGAACAGAAAACCTAACCATAACCCTAACCCTAACAGTAACCCTAACCCAAACCCTAATCGGAACCTTAACGCTAAAACTAACCATAAGCCTAAGCCTAAGCCTAATCTGAACACTAATCCTAACCAAAGCCCTAGCCCTAGCCCTAACACTAACCCTAGCCCTGGCACTACCCCTAACCCCAAACCGAACCCTAACCCTAGCTTTAACCGAAACCCCAACAGTAAACCTAAACGTAAGCCTAACTCTAATCCTAACACTAACCCTAACCCTAACCCAATTTAGGCTTTCCTATGCCTCCTAACCTTATCCCTAATGCTAACACTATCCCTAACACTAGCCCTAGTCCTAGCCCTAGATCTAGCCATAGCCATAGCCATAGCACTAGCCCTAAGCCTAAACCAAACCCTAACCCTAGGTTTAACCCTAAACCGAACACTAAACCTAACCATATCCTTAACTATAACCCTAACACTAACCCTAACCCTAATCTGAAGCCTAATCCTAACACAAGCCCCAAACCTAGCCCTAACACAAACCCAGGCCTGGCCATAGCCCTAACCATAACCCTAACCCTAACCCTAGCCCTAGCCCTAGCTCTAGCCCGAGGCCATGCCCTAGAACTACCCCTAACAAAAAAACCCACCCAAACCCTAACCCTAACCCTAACCCTAACCTTAGCTTTAACCCTAACAATAAACATAACCCTAAACCTAACCCAATCCCTAATCCTAACAATAATCCTAACCCTAACCCATATTAGGCTTTTCTGTACCTCCTAAACCTATCCCCAACACTATCCCTAACACTAGCCCTAGCCCTACCTCTAGCCCTATACCTAGACTTAGCCCTAACCGTAACAGCAAACCTAAACCTAAACCTCACCCTACCCCTAGACCCAGCCCTAGACCTAGCTCTAGCTCTAGCCCTAGCCCTTGCCCTAGACCTAGCCCTAGTCTTAAACCTAACCGTAAACCTAACCCTAGCCCTAGCTGTAACTCCAGCCCAAACCCTAAAAGATCCATAACCCTAAGCCTAACCTTAAACCAAACCCTACGATTAACCCTAGCCCTAACAATAACCCTAGACCCTGGCCCTAGCCCTAACCCTAACCCTAACCCTAACCCTAACCCTAACCTCAACCCTAACCCAAACCCTAACCCTAATCTGAACCAGATTCCTAACCCAAGCCCTAACCCTAGTCCTAACACTAACCCAAGCCTGGCGCTAGCCCTAAACCTAACCCTAACCTTAACCCTAGCTTTAACTCTAACGCTAAAAGTAAACCTAACCCTAAACCTAACCCTAATCCTAATACTAACCCTAACTCTAACCCATATTAGACTTTCTTGCACCTCCAAACCCTATCCCTAACACTATCCCTAACCCTAGACCTAGCCCTAGTTCTAGCCCTAGAACTAGACTTAGCCCAAACTGTAATAATCGCAAACCTGAACGTAAAGCTAAAACTTGCCCTAGCCCTAGCCCTAGCCCTAGCTCTAGCCCTAGACCTTGCCCTAGACATAGCCCTAACCCTAAACCCAAACCTAACCTTAACCCTAATGCTAACACTATTCCTAGCCCTAACCCTAACCCTAGCTTTAACAATAACCTTAACAATAAACCTAACTCTAAGCATAGGCCCTATCCCTAAACCTGAGCCTAACTCTAACCCTAACCCTAACTCTAACCCTAACCCTAACCCTAACCCTAACTACAACACATATTAGGCTTTTATGAATATCCTCACCCTAACTATACCCTAACCCTAAACCAACCCTAAACCTAACCCTAACTTTAATCCATATTAGGCTTCTATGTACATCATAACCCTATCTCTAACCCTAACACTATCCCTAACACTAGCCATAGCCCTACCCTAGGCCTAGCCGTAGACTTAGCCCTAACCCTGACCATTATCATGAACCTAAACTTAACCCTGGACTGAGCCCTAGCCCTAGCCCTATCTCTAGCCATAGTGATAGCCTTAGCCCTAACCCTAACCCTAACCCTCACCCAAGGCATAACACTAACCCTAGCCTTATCCTAACACTAACCCTGACCCTAACCCTAACCCTAACCCTAGCCCGAGACCTAGCCCTAACCCTTATCCTAATCCTAATTCTAACACTAACCCATATTAGGCTTTTATGCACGTCCAAACCCTAATCCATACCCAAGCCCTAACCCAGCCATAACACTAATGCTAGCCCTAGCCCTAGCCCTAAAGCAAACCCTAGCTCTAGTACTAGCCCTAACCCTAAAAATAAACCTAACCCTAGCACTAACCCTAGGCCTAGCCTTAATCCTAAACCTAACACTAACCATAACCTTAACCCTAAATTTAATCCTAAAATGAACAGTAAAACTAACCATAACCATAACAATAACAGTAACCCTAACCCTAACCGAACCTGAACCTTAACCCTAATCTGAACACTAATCCTAACCAAAGCCCTAACCCTCGCCCTGACACTAACCTTAGCCCTGGCCCTAGCCCTATCCCCAAACCTTACCCTAACCCTAGCTTTAACTGTAACCCAAAACAGTAAACCTAAACGTAAGCCTAACTCTAATCCTAACACTAACCCTAACAATAACCCATTTTAGGGTTTCCTGTACCTCCTAACACTATCCCTAACACTAACCCTAGTCCTATCCCTAGATCTAGCCCTAACCATAGCCCTAGCCCTAACCCTAAACTTTAATGTAACCCTAACCCTAGGTTTAACCCTAAACCGAACAATAAACCTAACCATAACCTTAACTGTAACCCTAATGCTAATCCTAACACTAATCTGAACCCTAATCCTTAAAAAATCCCCAAACCTAGCCCTAACAGTAACCCATGCCTGGCTCTAGTCCTAAACCTAAGCCTTACTCTAACCTTATCCCGATCTCTATCGCTAGCTCTATCCCTAGCCCTAGCCATACACCAAACCCTAACCGTAACCCTAAAACTAACCCTAATCCTAACCCTAACCTTAGCTTTAACCCTAATTCTAACAGTAAACCCAACCCTAATCCGTAATCGTAACACTATCCTTAACACTACCTCATATGAGTATTTGCCGCACCGCTTAACCCTAACCCTAACCCTAACCCAAACCCTAACCCAAACCCTAACCCTAATCTGAACCCTAATCTTAATCCAAGCCCTAACTATAGTCCTAACACAAACCCTAGCCATGACCCTAGCCATAACTCTAACCCTACCTGAACCCAAGTTCAACCCTAATGCAAATAGTAAACCTAATCCGAAGCCTAACCCTAATCCTAACACTAACCCTAACTCTAACACATATTATGCTTTCCTTTACCTCCTAACAATATCCCTAACCCTAACGCGTGCCCTAGCACTAGCCCCAGACCTAGACTTAGTCCTAACCATAACCTCCAACATGAACTTAACCCTAACCCTAGCCCTAACCCTATCTCTAGCCCTAGGCCTTTCCCTAGACCTCGCCCTAACCCTAATCCCACACTAACCCTTACCATAACCCTAAACCTAACCCTAACACTAACCCTAACCCTAACCCTGGCTTTAACCCTAAACCTAACAATAAACCTAATCCTAAACCTAACCCAATCCCTAATGTTAACACTAACCCTAAACCTAACTCATATTAGGCTTTCCTGTAACTTCTAAATCTATCCCCAACACTATGCCCAACCCTAGCCCTAGCCCTACATTTAGCCCTAGACCTAGACTTAGCCCTAACCGTAACCACAAACCTGAACCGAAACCTGATCCTACCGCTGGCCCTAGACCTAGGTCTAGCTCTAGCCCTTGCCCTAGACCTAGGCCTAGCATTAAACCTAACCCTAAACCTAGCCCTAGCCCTAGGCATAACTCCAGGACTAAACCTAAAACTATCCATAAACCTAACCCTAACCTTAAACCTAACCCTAGGTTTAACCCTAGCCCTAACACTAAACCTAGACCCTGGCCCTAGCCCTAACCCTAACCCTAACCCCAACCCTAACCACAACCCTAACCCTGATCTGAACCCTAATCCTAACCCAAGCCCTAACCCTATTCCAAACACTAACCCTAGCCTGGCACTAGCTCTAAACCTAATCCTAACATTAACCCTAGCTTTAATCCTAACGCTAACAGTAAACCTAACCCTAAGCTTAACACTAATCCTAACACTAATTCTAACTTTATCCCATATTAGGCTTTCCTGTACATCCTAACCCTATCCCTAACACTATCCCTAACCCTAGACCTAGCCCTAGCTCTAGCCCTAGACCTAGACTTAGCCCTAACCATAATCAGAACCTGAACCTAAATCTAAAACTTGCCCAAGCCCTACCCCTAGCCCTAGATCTAGCTCTAGCCCTAGGCCTTGCCCTAGACCTAGACATAACCCTAAACCCAACCCTAACCCTAACACTAACACTAAACCTAGTTCTAACCCTAACCCTATCTTTAACCCTAACACTAACAATAAACCTAACCCTAAGCCTAAACCCTATCCCTAAACCTGACCCTATCCCTTCCCATATTAGGATTTCCTGCACACCTTAACCCTAAACCTAACACTAACCCTAACCCATATTTGGCTTTCCTGTATCTCCTAACCTTATTCCTAACCCTAACATTATCCATAACACTAGCCCTATCCTCAGCCCTAGCCCTTGCCCTAACCCAAACCCTAACCGTAACCTAATCCTAACACTAGCTTTATTCCTAATCCTAAGAGTAAACCTAACCCTAACCTAAGCCTAACGCTAACCCTAACCCTAACGCTAACTATAACCAATATTAAGATTTTATGAATATCCTAAACCTAACCCTACCCTAACCAAAAACCAACCCTAACCCTAACCTTAAACCATATTGGGCTTCCATGTACATCCTAACCCTATCTCTAACCCTAACACTATCGCTAACACTCGCCATAGCCCTAGCCCTACACCTAGTCCTAGAATTGGCCCTAACTCTAACCATTACCATGAAACTAAACCTCACCTGAGCCCTGGCCCTAGCCATAACTCTAGCCCTAGGGATAGCCTTAGACATAACCCTAACCCGAACCCTCGCGCTAGGCATAGCAATAGCCCAGGCCATACCCTAACACTAACCCTGACCCTAAACCTAAACCTAACCCTAGCCCTAGACCTAGCCCTAATGCTAACCCTAACCCTAACCCATATTAGGCTTTCATGAAAGTCCTAACCCTAACCGTAACCCTAATGCTAACCCTAACACTAACCCTAAAATTAACCCTAAACCTAAATCTTAGCCTAATCCTAATCTGAACCCTAATCCTAACCCAAGCCCTAACCCAGCCATAACCCTAACGCTAGCCCGAGCCATATCCTTAACAGGAACCCTAGCTGAATCCCTAGCCCTAACCCTAAAAATAAACCTAACCCTAGCCCTAGCCCTAGCCCTAATCCTAAACCTAACCCTAACCCTAAACCTAACCCAAATCTGAACACCAATCCTACAGAAGCCCTAACCCTAGCCCAAACAGTACCCCTAGCCATGGCCCAAGCCCTAATCCTAAACCTAACTATAATCCTAACCCTAACCCTAAATTTAATCCTAAACCGAAAAGTAAACCTAACCATAAACCTAACCCTAACAATAACCCTAACCCTAACCCTAACCATAAACCTAACCCTAATGCTAAGCCTAATGATAATCTGAACACTAATCGGAACCGAAGTCGTATTGCTAGCCATAACACTAACCCTATCCCTGGCCCTAACCCTAACCATAACCATAACCATAACCCTAGCTTAAAATATAACCCCAGCAGTAAACCTAGGCCTAGACCTAACCATAACCCTTATTCTAACCCTCAGCCTCTCCCTATCCCTGTCCCTAGCCCTAGCCCTAGCCCTAAACCAAACCCTAACTGTAACCCTAACCCTAACCATAACCCTAACTTTAGCCCTAGCTTTAACACTAACCCCAACAGTAAATCTAACCCTAAGCCAATCCTTAATCCTAACACTAACCCTAACCCTAACCCATATTACGCTTTCCTATACCTCCTAACCCTATCCCTAATTCTAACACTATCCCTAACATTAGCCCTAGTCCTAGCCCTAGATCTAACCCTAGCCATAGCCCTAGCCCTAATCCTAAATGTAACCTTAACCCTAACACTAAACCTAACCCTAAGTTTAACCCTAAACTGGACACTAAACCTAACGCTAACCTTAACCTTAAAACCAACCCTAACACTAACACTAATCTGAACCCCAATCCTAACATAAGCCCCAAACCTAGCCCTAACAGTAAACTTTGAATTGGCCCTAAACCTAATTCTAACTCTTACTCTAACCATAGCCCAAACCCTATCCCTAGCCCTAGCCCTAGCCCTAAACCAAACCCCAACCATAACCCCAACCCTAACCCTAGCTTTAACCCTAACCCTAACAGTAAACCTAACCCTAAGCCAATACCTAATCCTAACACTAAACCTAACCCAAACCCATATGAGGATTTCCTGTACCTCCTAACCCTAACCCTAACCCTAACCCTAACCCTAACCCTAACCCTAACCCTATCCAAACTCTAACCCTAACCCAAACCGTAAACCTAACCCTAAGTTTAAACCTAGCCCTAACACTAACCCTAGACCTGGCCATAGTCCTAACACTAGCCCTAACCCTAACCCTAACCGTAACCCTAACCCCTACTCTAAATCAAACTCTAACTCTAATATGAACCCTAATCCTAACCAGGCCCTGAATCTAGTCCTAAATCTAACCGAAGCCATGACCCTAGCCCTAACTCTAACTCTAAACTTAACCCTAGTTTAACCCTAATGCTAACAGTAAACCTAACCCTAAGCCTAAGTAATAACCCTAACCCTAAGCCTAACAATAACCCTACTTTAACCCTAACCCCAAAAGTAAAACTAACCCTAAGCCAATCCCTAATCCGAACACTAACCCTAACCCTAACCCTTATGAGTATTTCCTGCACTTCCTAACCCTAATTCTAACCCTAACCCTAAACCTAAACCTAACCGTAAACCTAACCCTAGGTTTAACCCTAGCCCTAAAAGTAAGCCTAGACCTGGCCTTAGCCCTAGCCTTAACCCTAACGTTAACCCTAGTTTAACCCAAATGCTAAGCGTAAACCTAACCCTAAGTCCAAGCCTAATCCTAACACTAACCCTAACTCTAACCCATATTAGGCTTTCAGGTACCTCCAAAATCTATCCCCAACACTATCCCTAACTCTAGCCCTAGACCTCGCTCTAGCCCTAGACCTAGATATAGCCATAACCCTAACTGCAACCAGAACCTAAACCTGACCCTACCCCTAGCAGTAGCCCTAGGTCTAACCCTAGCCCTTGCCCTAGACCTAGTCCTAGCCTTAAACCTAACGCTAAACCTAACCCTAGCTCTAGCAGTAACTCCAGCACTAAACCTAAAACTATCCATTACCCTAACCCTAACAGTAAACCTAACCCTAGATTTAACCCTAGCCCTAACACTAACCCTAGACCCTAGCCCTAGCCCTAACCCTAACCCTAACCTAACCCTAACCCTAACCCAAACCCTAACCCTGATCTGAACCCTAATCCTAACCCAAGCCCTAACCCTATTCCAAACACTAACCCTAGCCTGGCACTAGCTCTAAACCGAATCCTAACCTTAACCCTAGCTTTAATCCTAACGCTAACAGTAAACCTAACCCTAAGCCTAAAACTAATCCTAACACTAATCCTAACTCTAACCCATATTAGACTTTCTTGCACCTCCTAACCCTATTCCTAACACTATCCCTAACCCTAGACCTAGCCTAGCTCTAGCCCTAGACCTAGACTTAGCCCAAACTGTAATAATAAACCTGAACCTAAACCTAAAACTTGCACTAGCCCTAGAGCTAGCTCTAGCCCTAGGCCTTGCCCTAGATGTAGCCCTAACCCTAAACCCAACCCTAACCCTAACCCTAACCCTAACCCTAACGCTATTCTTAGAACTAACCCTAACCCTAGCTTTAACCCTAAGCCTAAACCCTATCCGTAAACCTGACCCTATCCCTTCCCATGTTTGGATTTCCTACACACCCTAACCCTAAACCTAACACTAACCCTAACCCATATTGGGCTTTCCTGTATCTCCTAACCTTATTCCTAACCCTAACACTCTCTATAACACTAGCCCTATCCTCAGCTCTAGCCCTTGCCCTAACCCAAAGCCTAACCGTAATCCTAATCCTAACACTAGCTTTATTCCTAATCCTAAGAGTAAACCTAACCCTAAGCCTAAACCTAACCCTAACCCTAATACTAACGCTAACTATAACCAATATTAGGATTTTATGAATATCCTAAACCTAACCCTACCCTAACCCAAAACCAACTCTAACCCTAACCTTAAGCCATATTAGTCTTCCATGTACATCCTAACCCTATCTCTAACCCTAACACTAGCCATAGCCCTAGCCCTACACCTAGGCCTTGAATTATCCGTAACCCTAAGCATTACCCGGAAACTAAACCTCACCCTGGCCCTAGCCCGAGCCCTAGCCCTAGCCCTAACTCTAGCCCTAGCGATAGCCTTAGCCATAACCCTAACATGAACCCTCGTGCTAGGCATGGCACTAGCCCTAGCCCTAACCCTAACACTAACCCTGACCCTAAACCTAAACCTAACCCTAGCCCTAGACCTAGCCCTAATGCTAACCCTAACCCTAACCCTAATCCTAACCCTAACACTAACCCATTTTAGGCTTTCCTGCACGTCCTAACCCTAACCCAAACCCTAACGCTAACACTAACCCTAAAATTAATCCTAACCCTAAATCTTACCCTATTCCTAATCTGAACCCTAATCCTAACCCAAGCCCTAACCCAGCCATAACACTAACACTAGCCCCAGCCCTAGCCCTAACATGAATCATCGCTGAATCCCTAGCCCTAACCCTAAAAATAAACCTAACCCTATCCCTAGCCCTAATCCTAAACCTAACCCTAACCCTAACCCTAAGCCTAACCCTAATCTGAACACTAACCCTAGCCCAGACAGTACCCTTAGCCATGGCCCAAGGCCTAATCCTAAAGCTAACCTTAATCCTAACCCTAACCCTAAATTTAATCCTAAACTGAACAGTAAATCTAACCATAACCCTAACCCTAACAGTTAACCCTAACCCTAACCCTAACCATAAACCTAACCCTAATGCTAAGCCTAACGCTAATCTGAACACTAATCCGAACCGAAGCCGTATCGCTAGCCATAACACTAACCCCATTCCTGGCCCTAACCTGTGGAAATCCTTTTCACGTCCCGCGTGTCCAGGTTTCCAATGTCAGGGTTCAGCATCTGGAGGAGGCCGCACACAATGAATAGAGACTTAGAAAAGCATAAATTTGGGAAATGGGGGCCAGGCGGTAGCCAATCTCTAGTGGAAAGACTGCACTGCGCTCTGGCCTGGCTATCCCTTTTATTAAGGCTATGTGATCCACCCATAGGCCCCAGGCAGGAAATTCCAACAACAGAAATACCCAAAGAACAAACAGAGGTGTTTCAGTTAACAATGTTTTTAGCTCTGACCTTTCAGAGCAATTAAGGTTGTTTACCAGCCTCCTGGACTTCCTGTCCACATCTTTCTATTAGTGAAACAAGATTGGTTTCCTACACTAACCCTAACCCTAACCTTAACCTTAACCATAACCCTAGCTTAAAATATAACCCCAGCAGTAAACCTAGCCCTACACCTAACCCTAACCCTTACTCTAACCCTCAGCCTCTCCCTATCCCTGTCCCTAGCCCTAGCCCTAGCCCTAAACCAAACCCTAACAGTAACCCTTGCCTTAGCCCTAGCCCTAATACTAACCCTTACTCTAACCATAACCCAAACTCTAGCCCTAGCCCTAAAACAAACCCTAAAAACCCCAACCCTAACCCTAGCTTTAACCCTAACCCTAACAGTAAACCTAACCCTAAGCCAATCCCTAATCCTAACACTAACCCTAACCCAAACCCATATGAGGATTTCCTGTACCTCCTAACCCTAACCCTAACCGTAACCCTAACCGAACCCTAACCCTAACCCTACCCAAACTCTAACCCTAACCCTAACCGTAAACCTAACTCTAGGTTTAAACCTAGCCCTAACATTAACCCTAGACCTGGCCCTAGTCCTAACACTAGCCCTAACCCTAACCCTAACCGTAACCCTAACCCCTACCCTAAATCAAACCCTAACTCTAATATGAACCCTAATCCTAACCAGGCCCTAAATCTAGTCCTAAATCTAACCCAAGCCATGACCCTAGCCCTAACTCTAACCCTAAACTTAACCCTAGTTTAACCCTAACCCTAACAGTAAGCCTAACCCTAAGCCTAAGTAATAACCCTAACCCTAAGCCTAACAATAACCCTACTTTAACCCTAACCCCAAAAGTAAAACTAACCCTAAGCCAATCCCTAATCCTAACACTAACCCTAACCCTAACCCATATGAGTATTTCCTGCACTTCCTAACCCTAATTCTAACCCTAACCCTAAACCTAAACCTAACCGTAAACCTAACCCTAGGTTTAACCCTAGCCCTAAAAGTAAGCCTAGACCTGGCCCTAGCCCTAGCTCTAACCCTAACCTTAACCCTAGTTTAACCCAAGGGTAAATCTAAGGGTAAACCTAACCCTAAGCCCAAGCCTAATCCTAACACTAACCCTAACTCTAACCCATATTAGGCTTTCAGGTACCTCCAAAATCTATCCCCAACACTATCCCTAACTCTAGCCCTAGACCTAGCTCTAGCCCTAGACCTAGACATAGCCATAACCCTAACCGCAACCTGAACCTAAACCTGACCCTACCCCTAGCCCTAGCCCTAGGTCTAGCCCTAGCCCTTGCCCTAGACCTAGCCCTAGCCTTAAACCTAACCCTAAACCTAACCCTAGCCCTAGCCGTAACTCCAGCCCTAAACCTAAAACTATCGGTAACCCAAACCCTAACCGTAAACCTAACCCTAGATTTAACCCTAGCACTAACACTAACCCTAGACCCTAGCCCTATCCCTAACCCTAACCCTAACCCAAACCCTAACCCTGATCTGAACCCAATCCTAAACCAAGCCCTAACCCTAGTCCTAATACTAACCCTAGCCTGGACCTAGCCCTAATCATAACCCTAACCTTAACCCTAGCTTTAACCGTAACGCTAACAGTAAACCTAACCCTAAGCCTAACTCTAATTCTAACACTAATCCTAACTCTAACCCATATTAGACTTTCTTGCACCTCCTAACCCTATCCCTAACACTATCCCTAACCCTAGACCTAGCCCTAGCTCTAGCCCTAGACCTAGACTTAGCTCTAACCGTAATCACAAACCTGAACCTAAATCTAAAACTTGCCCAAGTCCTATCCCTAGCCCTAGAGCTAGCTCTAGCCCTAGGTCCTGCCCTAGATGTAGCCCTAACCCTAAACCCAACCCTAACCCTAACCCTAACGCTATTCTTAGAACTAACCCTAACCCTAGCTTTAACCCTAAGCCTAAACCCTATCCCTAAACCTGACCCTATCCCTTCCCAAGTTAGAATTTCCTGCACACCCTAACCCTAAACCTAATACTAATCCTAACACATATTTGGCTATCCTGTATCTCCTAACCTTATTCCTAACCCTAACACTATCAATAACACTAGCCCTAGCCTCAGCCCTAGCCCTTGCCCTAACCCAAACCCTAACCGTAACCCTAACCCTAACAGTAAACCTAACCCTAAGTCTAAGTAATAACCCTAACTTTAACCCTCACCCTAACAGTAAAACTAACCCTAAGCCAATCCCTAATCCTAACACTAACCCTAACCCTAACCCATATGAATATTTCCTGCACCTCCTAAACCTAACTCTAACCCTAACCCTAAACCTAAACCTAACCATAAACCTAACCCTAGCCCTAAAAGTAAGCCTAGACCTGGCCCTAGCCCTAGCTCTAACCCTAACCTTAACCCTAGTTTAACCCAAATGCTAAGCGTAAACCTAACCCTAAGCCTAACCCTAATCGTAACACTAACCCTAACTCTAACCCATATTAGGCTTTCAGGTACCTCCAAAACCTATCCCTAACACTATCCCTAACTCTAGCCCTAGCGGTAGCTCTAGCCCTAGACCTAGACTTAGCCCTAACAGTAACCGCAAACCTGAACCTAAACCTAACCCTACCCCTAGCCCTAGCACTAGCTCTAGCCTTTGTCCTAGACCTAGCCCTAACCCTAAACCCATCCCTACCCCTAACGCTAACCCTAACCCTAAGCCTAACCCTAACCCTGACCCTAACCTTAACCCATATTAGGCTACCCTGCACCCCCTAACCCTAAACATAACCCTAACCCTAACCCATATTTTGCTTTCCTGTACCTCCTAACGTTATCCCTAACACTAACACTATCCCTAACACTAGCTCTTGCCCCAGCCCCAGCCTTTGACCTAACCCAAAGCCTAACCGTTACCCTAATTCAAACTCTAACCCTAACCCTATCCCTAGTTTTATTTCTAATCCTAACAGTAAACCTAACCCTAACCCTAACCCTAACTCTAACCCTAACACTTACCCTAACTATAATCCATATTAGGCTTTTATAAATATCCTAACCCTAATCCTACCCTAACCCTAAAACAACCATAACGCTAACCCTAACCTTAATCCATATTAGGCTTCCATGTACATCTTAACCCTATCTCTAACCCTAACACTATCCTTAACACTAGCCATAACGCTAGCCCTTGCCCAAGCCCTAGCCCTAGCCCTAGCGATAGAGTTAGTCCTAACCCTTACACAAACCCTAGCGCTAAGCATAGCACTAAAGCTAGCCCTAACCCTAACACTAACCCTGACCCTAACCCTAATCCTAACCCTAGCTTTAGACCTAGTCCTAACCCTAACCCTAACCATAAGACTAACAGTGACCAAACACTAATCCTAAATCTTACCCTAATCCTAATCTGAACCCTAATCATAACCCAAGCCCTAACCCAGTCATAACACAAACACTAGCTCTAGTCCTAAACCTAACACCAACACTAGCTCTAGCCCTAGCCCTAACCCTAAAAATAAACCTAACCCTAGCCGTAGCCCTAATCCTAAACCTAACCATAGCCATAACCCTAAATTTAATCCTAAACCGAACAGTAAACCTAACCCTAAACCTAACCTTAACAGTAACCCTAACCCTAACACTAACCCTATACCTAACCCTAACCCTAATCTGAACACTAATCCTAACTGAAGCCTGAACCCTACCCTAACACTAACCCTAGCCTTGGCCTTATCCCTAATCCTAACCCTAACCATAACCCTAGCTTTAACCATAACCCCAACATTAAAAAAACCCCTAAGCCTAACTCTAATCGTAACACTAACCCTAACCCATATTAGGAGTTCCTGTACCTCCTAACCCTATCCCAAACGCTAACACTATCCCTAACACTAGCCCTAGACCTATCACTAGATCTAGCCCTAGCCATAGCCCTAGCCCCAACCCTAAACCTAACCATAACCATAACCATAACCATAACCATAACCATAACCCTAGGTTTAAACCTAAACCGAACACTAAACCTAACCATAACCTTAACTGTAACCCTAACGCTAACCCTAAAACAAATCTGAACACTAATCCTAACACAAGCTCCAAACCTAGCCCTAACAGTAACCCTTGACCTGGCCCTAGCCGTAAGGGTAACCCTGTCCCTTACTCTAACCCTAGCCCTAGCCCTACCCATAACCCTAGCCCTAGCCCTAGCCCTAAACCAAACCCTAACCATAATCCTAACCTTAACCCTAGCTTTAACCCTAACCCTAACAGTAAACCTAACCCAAGGCCAATCCCTAATCCTAACACTAACACTAACCCTAACCCTTATGTGGATTTCCTGTACCTCTTAACCATAACCCTAACCCTAACCCAAGGTTTAAACCTAAACCAAACACTAAACCTAACCATAACCTTAACTGTAACCCTAACGCTAACCCTAAAACTAATCTGAACACTAATCCTAACACAAGCCCCAAACCTAGCCCTAACAGTAACCCTTGACCTGGCCCTAGCCCCAACCCTAACCATTACTCTAACCCTAGCCCTATCCCAACTATATCCCTATCCCTATCTCTAGCCCTAAACCAAACCCTAACTGTAACCCTAACCCTAAACCTAGCCCTAGCTTTAACCCTAACCCTAACATTAAACCTAACCCTAAGCCAATCCCTAATCCTAACACTAACACTAACCCTAACCCTTATGTGGATTTCCTGTACCTCCTAACCCTAACCCTAACCCTAACCCTAACCCTAACCCTAACTCTAATCCTAACCCTAACCCTAACCCTAACTCTAACCCATAAGAGGCTTTCCTGTGCCTCCTAACCCTATGCCTAACACTATCCCTAACACTAGCTCTAGCCCTAACTCTAGCCCTAGACCTAGACTTAGCCCTAACCGTAACCACAAATCTGAAACTAAACCTAACCCTAGCTCTAGCCCTAGCCCTAGCACTAGCCCTAGCCCTTACCCTAGACCTAGCCCTAACCCTAAACCCAGCCCTAACCATAACCATAACCCTAGCTTTAACCCTAACCCTAACAATAAACCTAACCCTGAGCCTAAACCCTATCCCTAACCCGGACCCTAAGCCTAACCCATATTAGGCTACCCTGTACCCCCTAAACCTAAACCTAACCCTAACCCATAGCTCGCTTTCCTGTACCTCCGAATCCTATCCCTAACCCTAACACTATCCCTAATACCAGCCCTAGCCCCAACCCTAGACCTTGCCCTAACCCAAAACTTAACCATAATCCTAACACTAATCCTAACCGGAACCCTAGCTTTAGTCCTAATCTTAACAGTACACCTAACCATAACCCTACCCTAATCCTAAATCTAACCCTAACCCTAACCCTAAATTTAATCCTAAACTGAGAAGTGATCCTAACCCTAACCCTAACCTTAACAGTAACCCTAACCCTAACACTAACCCTATACCTAACCCTAACCCTAACCCTAATCTGAACACTAATCCTAACTGAAGCCCTAACACTAACCCTAGCCTTGGCCTTAGCCCTAATCCTAACCCTAACCCTAACCCTAGCTTTAACAGTAACCCAACAGTAAACCTAACCCTAAGCCTAACTCTAATCCTAACACTAACCCTAACCCTAACCCATATTAGGCATTCCTATACCTCCTAACCCTATCCCTAAGGCTAACACTATCCCTAACACTAGCCCTAGATCTAGCACTAGATCTAGCCCTAGCCATAGTGCTAGCCCTAACCCTAAACCTAACCATAACCATAACCCTAACCCTAACCCTAACCCTAACCCTAACCTTAACCCTAGGTTTAAACCTAAACCAAACACTAAACCTAATCATAACCTTAACTGTAACCCTAACGCTAACCCTAAAACTAATCTGAACACTAATCCTAACAAAAGCCCCAAACCTAGCCCTAATAGTAACCCCTGACCTGGCCCTCGTCCTAACCCTAACCCTTACTCTAACCCTGCCCTATCCCTATCCATAACCCTATCCCTAGCCCTAGCACCTAAACCTAACCCTAACCCTAACCCATATTTCGCTTTCCTGTACCTCCGAATCCTATCCCTAACCCTAACACTATACCTAACACCAGCCCTAGGTCCAACCCTAGACCTTGCCTAACAAAAACTTAAATGTAACCCTAACCCTAATTCTAACTCGAACCCTAGCTTTATTCCTAATCCTAACAGTAAACCTAACCATAACCCTACCCTAACCCTAACCCTAACTCTGCCCCAAGCCCTAGCCTTAGCTTAGCCCTAGAGATAGCCATAGCCCTAACCTACCCCAAACCATTGCTCTAGGCATAGCACTAGCCCTAGCCCTAACACTAACACTAACACTGACCCTAACCATAACCATAACCATAACCCTAGCCCTAGACCTAGCCCTAAGCCTAACCTTAACCCTAACCCTAACCCTAATCCTAACCCTAATACTATCCCATATTAGGCTTTCCTGCACCTCCTACCCCGAACCCTAACCCTAACCCTAAGACTAACCCTAAAACTAACCCTAACCCTAAACCTTACCATAATCCTAATCTGAACCCTAATCCTAACCCAAGACCTAACCCATCCATAACCCTAACTCTAGCCCTAGCCCTAGACCTAACACAAACCCTACCTCTAGAGCTAGCCCTAGATCTAAACCTAATCCTAACCCTATTCCTAAACTGAACCCTAATCCAAACCCAAGCCCTAACACAGCCCTAACACTAACTATAGCCCTAGCCCTAGCCCTAACACGAACCCTAAACCTAAACTTACCCCTAGCCGTAGCCCCAGCCCTAACTCTAAAACTAACCATAACCCTAACCCTAACCCTACCCTAATCGTAAACCTAACCCTAGCCCTAAGACTAACCTTAGACCTGGCCCTATCACTAACCCGAACCCTAACCATAACCCCAACCCTAAACCAAACTCTAACCCTAATCTGAACCCTAATCCTAACCCAAGCCCTAACCCTAGTCCTAACACTAAACCTACCCTGGCCCTACCCCTAACCCTAACCCTAACCTTAACCCTAGCTTTAACCCTAAGGCTAACAGTAAACCTAATCCTAAAACTAACCCTAATCCTAACACTAACCCTAGCTGTAACCCATATTAGGCTTTCCTGCACCTCCTAACCCTATCCCTAACACTATCCCTAACACTATCCCTAACCCTAGACCTAGCTCTAGCTCTAGCCCTAGACCTAGACTTAGCCCTAACCATAAACATAAACCGGAACCTAAACCTAACCCTTGCCCTAGCCCTCCCCCTTAGCCCTAGTCCTAGCTCTAGCACTGCCACTTGCCCTAGACCTAGTCCTATCACTAAACCCAACCCTTACAGTAACCCTAACCCTAACCCTAGTCCTTGCCCTAACCCTAACCCTAGCCTAAACCCTATCCCTAACCCTGACCCTAACCTTAACCCATATTAGGCTTTCCTGCACCCCCTAACCCTAACCCATATTTGGCTTCCCTGTACCTCCTAATCTTAACACTATCCCTAACAGTAGCCTAGCCTCAGCTCTAGCCCTTGCCCTAACCCAAACCCAAACCCTTACCGTAACCCTAACCCTAATCCTAACCCAAACTATAACCCATATTAGGCTTTTATGAATATCCTAACCCTAACCCTACCCTAACCCTAAATCAACCCTAACCCTAACCCTAACCGTAATCCATATTAGCCTTTCATGTTCATCCTAACCCTATCTCTAACACTACATAATGGCGGTCTACACAGTGCCCAAGCCGCAAAGCAAAAGGGCTCTGTATAACTGCCTGCCTCCACGAACGCGGCCGCCATCCTCCTGGCACCCTCAGTAGACGCAGCTGCAGCAGCTTGCCTGCAGGACCAAAGGCCCCGGGACCAGCACTGAATGCCTCTTTTAAGGGCGTCTCTGCCGCCAGGAAGCTCTAAGTAATGGCGGCCTGCAGGGTCAGGTTTGTGTCCATTTAGGCGGCCTCTTGCGAGCACGCTGCATCTTAGGGTACTCATCACCTCCCTGGAAGGACTGGCTGCCTCAACAACCGTGGCTTCTCGGTTTCAAAGGGGTTCGAGATGGCAGTGCAGCAGCTGAGGCCTCCCTTTGCAGGGCTGGGGCGGGAAGAGGTGAAGAACCAACAACTGGGACTTCGGTCCTTTCTGAGAAGGAATGATTGCCGCCCTCGCCTGCCTCGCTGATCTTGTGACCGTTTTTTCTTTCCTGGGTAGAATGTTTGGTCCGGTTCACAGGGCTTTATTTAGCTGGAATGTCAGCAGGACAGAGGCACAGGGTGTTATTCCTGAAATGTTCACAAAATGGAAGCAGAGGATTACTTTTGAGCAGGAATGAGCAGACAAGCTTCTCTTAAGGAATGGCGGAATAGAGACATAGATCCACAGACCTGTAGAGTATAAGCGGTAACTTACTTGAAGAAAAAAATGTAACCGTTTGTCTTATAAAACCAGTGTATTAGTTTGCTATCTCTGAGATTACATTCTGAAAAATCACAAAATAAAGGATGCTTGCTCTTAGCATGTTTCTACAGGATTCTTCATCTTTCGTTCTGAAAGACAGGGGCAGAGGTAATGAGCAGAACCGTTTAAGATACAAGAACATATTTCATCCAGGAGCTCAGAATAGTCATAATCTTCTCAAGCACAACCCCAGATAATGCAGGGGTTGTGAGTGATGCATACGCTTCAGGTGAATCAGGTGGTATGGGTGAAAGAACTTCCACACAAATGCTCACAGTGACATCAGGTTGTAGGCCTGATTAGGATTGTAAGTGGGATCCAGTTTTTGAAAGTGTCACTTATACTTGAAACTCAGGAGGCATTTAGCAGAGTGTAAGTTCTGATAAAGGGGTTTGCACTCAGGTAAATGGTGGGAAATTTTCTGCTTTGTTGTTGTTATTCCAAGTGCAAAAGTAAAACATTCACTGCACATTTAGAGCTCTACTCCAATGTAAACACTCTGTGTTCTGTGAGCAGGGAGATTTGCTCAAATGACTTCCCACAATCACTAAAATCTTAAGGTCTATCATCAGCATGAACTCTGGGGTGCTCAAAAGTAATCCTCTGCTGCCATCTGGTAGACATTTCCAGAATAACACTTAACAAAACATAACACCCTTTTTTGATAAAAACTTTCAGCAAAGTGGAAATAGAGGGAGAATATCTCAACATAATTAAGGCCATATATGATAAATGTACATCAAACTTCATTCTTAATGGGAAATAACAAAAATAATTTCCCCTAAGAACAGGAACAATTCAGGGATGTATGCTTTCACCACTCTGATTTGACATAATACTGGAAGTTACAGCCATAGCAATCAAACAAAAGAAGACATAAAAGGCACCCAAATTGGAAAGGAGGAAGTAAAACAGTCATTTTTTACAGATATCATGACATTGTACACAGAAAACTCTAATGACTCCACCAAAAAACTACTAGATTTAATAAATGAATTTGTCAATGTATCTGAATGCAAAATAAACATACAAAAATTGAGGGCTTTTTTATACACCAATAATAAATTCTCAGAAAGAGAAACTAAACAAACAATCCCATTTACCGATGCAATAAAAAATTAAGATACTCAGAAATAAACTTAACCAGTGTGGTAAAAGACTTGTATTCAGAAAACTATAGCACCTTTATAGAAGAGATAGAGGAAGATATATACATGTGGGAGAATACACCATGTTCATGGGTTGGTAGAAACAACATCATTAAACTGTCCATTCTACCTAAGGCAATCTACACATTCAATGCAATCCCTACTAAAATACCAATAACATATTTCACAGATCTAGAACAAATACTCCAAAAATTTATATGGAACCATAAAAGACATCAAATAGCTGCAGCAATCTTGAGAAATAAGAGCAAGGTTGGAGGAACCACAATATCAGATATCAAGTTATTCTATTGAGCTATTGTAATCAAAACAGCCTGGTACTGGCACAAGAACAGACATACAGATCACTGGAATAAAACAGAGACCCCAGAAATCAACCCAAATAATTACTCTAAGTTAATGTTTGACAAAGGAGGGAAGAGCATAAATGGAGACAGAACAGTCTCTTTAATAAATGGCCCTGGAAAAATTGGACAGATCATGCAAAAAAAAATGAAGCTAGACCACCAACTTACACCACACACAAAAATAAACTCAAAATGGATAAAAGGCTTACATGTAAGTCAGGAAACCATAAAAATTTTAGATAATACCATAGGCAGCAAAATTTCAGACATCTCTCATAGCAATATGTTTGTGGATACATCTCATAGGGCAAAGAAAACTAAGGAGAAAATAAACAAATGGAACTAACTACATCAGAATAAAAAACTTCTGCACAGCAAAAAAAAAAAAAAACCCCACATACACACACAAAAAAAACACCCCATAATCAACAAAATGAAAAGGGAACCCTCTGTATGGGAGGACATATTTGCCAGTGATACATCTGATAAGGGGTTATTCTAAATTTATAGAGAAATCATACATGACAAAAGAAAAATTAAAAATGCAATTAAAAATGGGCAAAGGATCTAAATAGACACTTTTTTTAAAGTGGACATGCAGAAGGCCAAAAGACATATAAAAATACTCAAAATTATTAATTATCTGAGAGGTGCAAATCAAAATGGCAATGAGTACCACCTCACACCTATCAAAATGGCTATCATCAACAAATTAATAAATGAAGTGTTGGAGAGGATGTGGGGAAAAGGTACATTGCTGGTGGGAATGCAGACTGGTACAGCCACTAAGGACAACAGTATGGAGTTTCCTCAAAAAAAATAAATATGGAACTCTCATTTCACCCAGTGATCCCACTTCTAGGACTATATCTTAAGAAACCCAAAATACTCATGAGAAAGAATATATGCACCCCTGTGTTCATAGCAGTGTAATTTACAATAGCTAAGATTTGGAAAAACAGCCTAAGTGCTCATCAGCAGATTTAAAAACAGTGGTACATCTACACAATGGAATACTGTGCTGCAGTACGTAAGAAAGAGGAAACAACAGAAAGACCCAATGGAGCATCCTTCTACACACTGTTCTTTATTATTATTTATTATCGTCATCATTAAATGTAATTTATATATAACACTGTGTTAGTTTAAGGTGTACAACATAATGATTTGATATATGTGTATATTCATATTGCAAAATAATTACCAAAATAAGTTTAGACAATATCACCTCAAATAGTTGTAATTCTGTCTGCACTTCATAAGCCAGATGCATAGGTTTTCTTGCTTTGCTTTTTCAATAAAGGTACATGCTTCAATAAATTGGTTTGCAGTCCAGGTCTCTCATATAAGTTCATTTATATGAAAAGCAAGGATCAAGGTTGGGAACAGCTTTCTCCTACTTGTTCAGGGGGCTGTCTGGTAACACTTCTGGTGTTGGTGAGAGGTGCCTCTAACATATGGTGTCATGACTTGGATCAAAGATCAGTTTGGGATCTAAGGTGGATTTCTACCAGTTAAATCTTGCCTGCACAGTTGTCCTTGACTTCCTCAGATGAATTGCAGAGAGTTTAATACCTTTGGGAATTTCTTGTTCTGTTTTGCCACTGGTTTAGGGGGTTGCAGCATAATAAAAATTGGCAAAACATACTAGGGCTGTGATAGGGGCAGAAAATTAAAAATAAACCCAAATTAGGACTTGGGTCCCCACCCAAGTTTTGAAGATCAGAGGCAAATTCCTTCCTCTGTTTCAAGAGTCTCAAATGTCTTTTCATGAGTAAGGGCTTTGCAGATGTTCTGGGGATGGACCCAAAGACGTGCAGGAGCCTCATAGAGACTCCAGAATATAACTGTAATTAAACTTTGACCAGTCTGGGGAATGTACACAGGGCTGGTCTCCCAGTGCTCTGGGTCCTCACAGTTGTTCTAGACAGCCAGGGAGAGAATCCAAAATACATAAGAGGAGTGGAGATGACCAGCAGTTCACTGCCTCTGGGAGATTCCTTGGGAAGCAGCACACTTTGACTCACTACATAAAATCATAAGCTTTTCTGCCTCTGGAGCATGGCCAGGAGAAAACCAAATTTAAATCACCAATAATTTATCAGTCTGTTGTGCCTATGTGTCCCCCTTGGCTTTGGAAACTCTATTAATATCTGAACCCACCCTTGTAGAAAATGCAGGGAGAGTGTTGCATCTGTGAGACAGCAAAGGGGAAGAATCAATTGGGGACCCTTCAAGTTTCATAGATATTATCTAAAAGACCCAGAAAAAAATTTCTTCCTTTGGTTGTCTTTACAGACATTGTCAGCAAAGGTATGTCTGAAGGCTGTTCAAGGGCAGACTACTAATATGTAAACAAAGGCTTAAGGGAGACACTCCAATTAAACAGATTGAGGCAAAGATCTTAAAACTGTCAGGCTAATTAGGGCTCTTTACTAATTAGGGGACTAGTTTCATTCCAGTTGTAGAATGGGTAAAATAAAGGACCTTCTTCATATATCTACTGTAGCTCTGGTACCTAATTTTGAGACGTAAAGACAATGTGTTAAGTGTCCTGAAAAAAAGCTGGCAGGCACAGCAAGAAATTCTGACTTTGTCCTGATGAGCCAAAACTTAGGGGGCGCCAGCAAACTATCTGCTTAGACCAGACAAAGAAAATATTACCCACTCTAATCAGGCACCTGTTACACATGGTTCCACAGGACCCATGAGACAGGGGATTAGACAGGAATATCTGATTTTCAGACACTCCAGTAGACAGATATGTTAAACAGCATTTTTTTTAAAAGGAATAAGAACATTACAAAAACCTAGAAGCATCCTGCTGGCAGGGCTACAATTCTTACTCTAGCAGGGCCTCTGTAGGAAAGAATAATCAGTAAACTGGAAGCACTGCTACCTAAATAAAATAGGAGTATACCCAGAAAGCATGAGGCCTCCCCATGCAGCACAGGGAAGGAAGGGTCAAAAGCAGAGGAGGTTTTAAACCAACTGAGAATAAAGATGCAAGGGGATTTCTCAGTAAGCATTAGTTAAGCCTATAAACCAAAGGGGCTATAGAGTAAGGATCCATTAAGTCTGGAAACCCAGGGGGGTACATAGTAAGGACTGGTTAATCCTTGACACCCGTACCTAAGAAAGGACACCTTCTTCAGGGGGTAGAAAATAGAATGCGGTCCATTCTCTCCTATGATCTCCTTTATTCTCTATCAGATGAGAAACCAAAATTCAATACCACAAGACTCTCCTCTGGGAAGCATTTTATTTTATTTTATTTTATTATTTACATCTTTATTATTGAAAGTTTTATGCATGTTCCCTTTCCCCCTATTGACCTCTTCTAGCCCACCCCTTTCCCCCATTGA
The DNA here is from genome assembly GCA_027563665.1 of Antrozous pallidus. Lineage (NCBI taxonomy): Eukaryota > Metazoa > Chordata > Mammalia > Chiroptera > Vespertilionidae > Antrozous > Antrozous pallidus. The sequence continues at coordinate 74,012 of CM050519.1, forward strand.
CCCCTTCTAGCTTCACCCCAAGGTCTTCACCACCCCATTGTCTGTGTCCAAGGGTTATGCATAGAAGTTCTTAGATTGATCTCTTCCCACCCATCCACCCCTTCCTTCCCCCACTCCCCCAACTCCCCACCTCGCATTCCTACTGAGATTCAACAATCTGTTCCATGCTTCTATGTCTCTGGATCTATTTTGTTCATCAGTTTATTTTGTTCATGAGATTTCACATATGAGTGAGATCATGTGATACTTGTCTTCCTCTGACTGGCTTATTTCTTTGGCTTAGCATAATACTCTCAGCTCTCCATGTTGTCTCGAAGGATAATGTTATTTAAGCATTTAGGATATGACATTTCTTTCTTTATTTTTCTTTTTATCCTGACCTGAGGATATGTTTCCAGTTATTTTTTCCCTTTCCCTTTGATCCCAGGCTCAGCCTCTGCACAAGCCTGAAGCCTCCACCCCAGGCTTTAGGCTTGGGAAGAGGGAAACCCCTGGCACTTCCAATCACAGACTCGGCCCCTTCCCAAGCCTAAAGCCTCTGCCTGATGGCCGACTGGGAGTAACCTGGGTGCCCAGGAGGTTCCTGGGACCCAGGTATAGATGCAAATTAACTGTCATCTTTGTTAGGTCAATTTGCATACTCATTCTGATTGGCTGTGGGTATAGCAGAGGTACAGTCAATTTACATGTTTCTCTATTATTAGGTAAGATACTAAAAGTAGAATCTTTTTTTAAAGGGTTAGGAAATGGGGAGAAAAACAATATGTACAGGCTATTGTGTCATTGCATAACTCTGATTCTGGTGAAAATAAGGAAGGAACTAAATTGATGGTTCAGAGAAAAGATGAGATACCAGTAGTACTGAAAAGTAGAGAACGAGGAGAAGGAGACGATGAACAAGAGAAGGAGGAGGCTGTTAAGGCCATCCTCCAGTTTCAAGAACAGAATGAGGCATTGGTTCTAAGTGCTCCATTCCCTCCCTATCCTGGAACCTCAGGTGCTATAGATGCAGGGAGCAATCCCCCTCCCCCTCAGAAAAAGGACACAAAATGGCCTTTTGTAAAGGTGTCATAGGCACCTTTACAAAAGAATACAGATATGAGCAGAGCAAGGACAATGGGCCAGGTACAGAAGTTACCAGGGCAGAAAGCCCCAGGTACCTATCAAAGGACAATTGTGGGGTGGGGCCTAGCCCCCAGAGTGACTTTTCCTATCTCAGCATATTGCTGATAATGTGGTTTAAACCCCTGACCTTTCCTCCCTAAAGATAACATCTAAGTCTCAGTTGTATTTCAGCTCCAAGCCCAGAAAAGCACAAAACCAGACCAGTGACCCATGGCTGACCTCAGACCAGCTGCATTGAATAATGACCCCCTGCCTTGGCCCTGACCAATCAATCAGCGGAGATCTAGACTCGAAAAGGACACACCTGGAAAACTGTTGAATATTACATTAAGATCTTCGCCTGGAACCTTACCTAAGATCCCTGCCTTTACAGAGTGAATAAAAACTCTCAGGACTGACGACCTGGCACAAGCTCTCTCAATAGATCTTCTTCCCCCAGGTGGGATCTCTGTGTTTTTTTCTCCTGTGCTCCAAGGGTCCTTCTTTTGCCTCTGTAACTGTTTCCTAAGCCCTCCCCAAATGGCTTCACGGTTCTACCTCTATGACTTTCTAAATAAACTTTTGCTTGTATTTGACTATCGACTCTGAATTTTTTCTTAGCCAGAAGTCAAGTACCGAGGTTGTTGAACTGAGGTCTGGAGCCATTTTGCCCTGGCAAACACCATTTCACTTTTGTTCTAGGGCATTAGGAGTGGCGCCAGATGTTAGGTCCATGGTGGCTGCAATGGCACTTGTGGGGTCAAACTGAACTGGGTTCAGCTAACTTGGTACTTGAGTTCTGGCTAGGAAAGAATTCAGAGCCAAGACTCAAACTATAAGAGGACATTTATTTATCAAATTACAGCAATAGGAGAAGTAATTTATAGAAGAAATAGGCTGAGGAAGTAAGTTATAGAGACAAAGGAGATTGAGAGTGAGGACATTAATGGTAACTAACACACTGGGGAGATAAGGAAGGGGAGAAGTAAGGGACAGCCTGGGCATGCTCCTTACTATGGGTTTTAAGAGCCTTGCTGCTTTTCTGGGACTGGAGCTGAAATAAAACTGAGACCTACATGTCATCTCTAGTTTGACCAAAACTCTTTGTGTCAACAGACCTGAGGCTTTGTTTCCAAGATGTTTTTATGCCAGTCAGAACTGCATTGTCTTGAATGCTTAATACTTAATGGAGTAGTTGTACAAAGAATAATATGGGAGTCATATGAGGCTATTCTCTGTCCCCCTTGCTCCTCCTCTAAGGAGGTCTGTGATCTGCCTAGAGACATGCAAGGGGAGGAATGTCAGGGGAGGGTCTGAACTGAATGACGAGTAATATGAAAAGGTTAGTGGGTCTACAGTGCATGACCACTGAATGATTTGCTAGGTGAGGTCTTTGTTTCCCAGTTCTGCCCATTGCTAGGTACCCAGGGCTTTCTGCCTTCGTGACATTTCATACCTGGCCTATCATTCCTACTCTGTTCATGCCTGTCTAATTGCCTACTACATAGGAAGAGGAAAATGAAGAGTTGTAATTTAATAAATATGGAGTTTCAGTTTTGCAAGATGAAAGTGTTCTGGATATTGATGGCACAATCATGTTCTTAACAATGGTGAAATTACAATTGATTAAGATGATAAATTTTTATATTGAAAGGGATTTTAGAGAGAGGAAATGTAGTTTTAAGGAAGTTGGCTCCATGGGAGAGAAAAACACACTACATAACAGGCAGAGAGAGCTCCAAGCCACCAGATTTCTCATCTTACATTCACAGAGGACAGAGGAATGTTACAAGATAAGGGGAGAAGAAGATGGGCCCAGGGTGAGCTTTGAAACTGATACCACGCAGGAAAGTAGCCAATTAGGAGAGCACAGGGGCCATAAATTAAGGAAGGGTCAAATTAAAACGTATGTTCAGACAAAGAAGCTACCAGCATATATAAACTAGTAGACAAAGAGACTCCAAGGATTGATTCCCCCACCCCCACCCCCGCCTCATTTTAGAGAGAGAGAGAGAGCAGGTTTTTCCCATTTGGGAAACCATCCCTAGTGGGAGTTTGTATACACTTGCAATAAACCTCTGCACAGTTGCTTTAAAAAATCTTTTGAGTCTGCAAATTTTGTTTTCCAAACTTCAGAGGCAAGAGCCCACATGAGAGCCAAAGCTCGCCAGCTCTGTGTCGGCTGTGAGTGTGCGCGCAATTTAGAACGTTTCAGGAGGCACCGAGACTGCTCTCCTCTCTTTACGTATCTGCCTTTCCTCCCAGCTAAAATGTACATCCCCAGTGGCCGAACACATATCTTACTTCTACAGCATCTTCAGAACCAAAAGCCAGGGCCCGGGGTCTACGCAGTACAATATACTTACGGGAAGCCTACAAGTGAGGGTCTGGAATATGGGGTTTCCTTACTTATTCTCCTTAACATTCTCCCAGTATCTATAACAGCGCCCTATAAATAGTAAGTGATCGATCAATGTTAATTTACAGTGATGATAAGATTCCAAAGGATTCCTTAACCCTTGCTCTCTCTCCTAGTGATAGCCATAGGGGCACAGTGGGCAGAGTAGCCATTCTTTTCAGTCTAGAAATGTGTCTGTCACATCCCATCCCACAGAAGTTATTTAGACATTGACTAGAAACCAGTTTTGTGTACCATGAAAGGAATCCATAAATATGTCTGATTACCTTGAAGTGCATAAAGGGACTTAACATTCATTGAATGCCAGGGATTTTGTATTTGTCATTTCATTGTACCTCAAAGCAAACCTCATGATTAAATAAGGCTTGCAATTAAGAAAATGGAAGCTCAGAGAGATTAAGTAACTTTCCCATCAAAGTACAGTGGTGAATGGCAGAGTTGAAACCCATAGATCTGCAGCAATTAGTGGAACCACTCCCATTGACATGGTAGGTGAATCTGGAGGCAGCCAAACGAGTAATTGCGGGGCTCAATTAAGGCCATCCAGTAGACTGTTAGGTGTCCTGATGGAGTAGGCCGCACCCCTAATCTGGGACTCATCTGAGTACCAGTTCCAGGAGGAAGGAAAGATGATTCTCATAAGTCAGCAGCATGCTGAGATTCTTGGAAGTAACTAACAGAAAAACACTCCATTTCTTGTTAGCCAAGGAAAGGTGGCCTGGTGACACCTAGTAGCTCTCAGTTTTTAGTAACCAATCTATTTGGTGATTTCAGTGCTTTCTGAAATAGTAGTTGATTTATACACATACTGACTTTCTGGACTTTGGCTATTTATATATGCCAGACATTCCATTCCCCCAGAGCTCTATCTTCACACGTGAACAGTTTGGTGGATTTACTTTCAACCACCAGATGGCGCAATGGCACTATTAAAGCTCCTGCTGCTGCCGGTTTGGGGGAAAGACCCACATTTGTTTTGTTTTTTTGTTTTGTGGGGATTAAGAGGGTCGGGGAGGCGGTGGTTTTATAACAGATTGTTCTAAAATAAGCTCAAATGGGATTGGTCAAAACAGAAACCCGTTTTAATCTCCTTATTTTGAAATGAGAAAACTAAGGCCAGAGAACTTGAGGACTTGAGTTATTCAAGAGATGCAGGTGGTGGGTGGCCAAGTGTATCACTCCAGGTTTTTCCAGAGAATGTGACAACGGCCCAGCCAGGCAGAGCGGGAACCACTCACAACTCAGAAAGGACAAAAGAGGACTCTGGGCACAGGAGCCCCACTGTGCTATCAGGATTGCTTCTAGGCTTGAGGAGCTTGTGATGTAATAGGAAAAAATAATAAGTACACAGGGAAAGAAGAAAATAAAAACATATGGAACCCAGAAGTGCATAACTAATTAAAACTGGCCTGTGCAACACACAAGACAGTGCCAAGAGTGAGCTGAGTGTGACGATATCAGTGCTTGCAGAGATCACTCCAAGAAGGCTTCACAAAATTCATCTGGCTGCTTTTGTTTTCATGGATAGCTCCCTGGCCTCCCCTAATAGTTGATGTAGTACGATTCTTCTCTCCTGAGTCTGATAAAAGATCCCGTTTAAATGATAATTAAAACTGCACAAGATCATGAAAGATGATTGATGTGAGTGGTCCTCTGAGACAAAGAACCATAAAAGAGTAGCTAAGTAATCTGTATTCTAAGCTGTAAATTCAATCCTTTAGTTCAAGTACTGAGTTTCTGTGTCTGTTCTTGGCAGAAATATAGTCTGCTTCAACTTGGAGCTCCTCATGGCAGTGCTGTATGCTGAGGAGCTCAGTACACCATCAAAGGCTAATGGTAGAGCCTATTTAAGCCAGCCCACCAAGAGACATTGCCTTAGTGCTAATTATGTGGGCCAGTCTAACATTCACATTCGCATTTTTAATTTAATTTTTTGCTCTATTTAGCCATGATCATTCTAACAGTTGTCTGTGTACTATTATATTTTCTTATTTTCTTATATAATAAATTTGTGTATCTTTCCAGAGTAATGCAGTAAATAAATAGGACAAAGAACTTAAAAGACTGAAGCTACTGAGAATATGTAAGAAAAATTTCCTGGTTATCAAAGCAATCCTTGGTGTCAGGCATCTATGATCAGTGTGGATACTATAACCATGGTTCACCTCAAGAAGAAGCAAGTGAGTCTCCTCCTCCTCCTCCTCCTCCTCCTCCTCCTCCTCCTCCTCCTCCTCCTCCCCCTCCTCCTCCCCCTCCTCCTCCCCCTCCTCCTCCCCCTCCTCTTCCTCTTCCTCCTCCTTCTTCTTCTTCTTCTTCTTCTTCTTCTCTTCTCCTTCTCTTCTCCTTCTCCTTCTCCTTCTCCTTCTCCTTCTCCTTCTCCTTCTCCTTCTCCTTCTCCTTCTCCTTCTCCTTCTCCTTCTCCTTCTCCTTCTCCTTCTCCTTCTTCTTCTTCTTCTTCTTCTTTCTTAGAAAATTTAACTGCAAACATGTAGCCAAATATATTGCTACTAGTGGCTCGGTGCATGAAATTCATGCATGGAGGGGGTCGTTTCTCAGCCCGGCCTGCACCCTCTCCAATCTGGGACCCCTTGAAGAATGTCCTACTGCTGGATTACATGAATAGGGCCTAATCTGGCAGTCAGACATCCCTCTCACAATCTGGGACTGCTGGCTCAAGCCTCTCATCTGCCTGCTGCCTGATTGCCCCTAACCACTCTGCATGCTGGTCTGCTCACCTCCAAAGCCCATCCTGCCAGCCTGATCACCCCCAACTGTCCCCCATGCCAGCCTGCTCACTCCCAACTACCCCCTGCTGGTCTGCTCACCCCCACTTTCCCTCCCCACTGGCCTGCTCGCCCCAAACTGCACCCCCCCTGCTGTCCGATCACCTCCAACTAACCCCCACTGATGGTCTGCTTACCCCCAACAGCCCCACCCCCCACCAGCCTGATCACCCACAACTGCCGTCCCATCCTGGCCCGATTGCCCCCCAGTAATCCAAGCTCCCAGCCCCTCGTTTTCTTCTTTTCTTTTCTTCCCTGCACCTCCTTGAGCAGAGGCCAGAGCCGCTGGAAGCAAGTATCTGGGATTTATTTCTCTTCCATAATTGCAATTTTGTAGCCTTGAGTGGAAGCCAGGACCAGCCAGGGCAGGCAGGAAGCTTGGCTTCCTCCATTGCTGGGGCAATCCCAGCCTCCTGCTCACTCCAGCTCCATGGCCACTACCATCTTGGTTGGGTTAATTTGCATACTCACTCCTGATTGGCTGGTGGGAACAGCAGAGGCATGGTCAATTTGCATGTTTCTCTTTTATTAGTATAGACTAGAAGCCTGGTGCATGAAATTCATGCATAGGGGGCAGGGGATGTCCCTCAGCCCAGTCTGCACCCTGTCCAATCTGGAACCCCTTGAGGGATGTCCAATTGTCTGCTTAGGCCCAATCCCAGTAGAATCAGGTCTAAACAGGTAGTTGGACATCCTTCTCACAATCCAGAACTGCTGGCTCCAAACTCTTCACCTGCCTGCCTTCCTGATTGCCCCTAACCACTTTTGCCTGCCAGCCTGATCACCCCCTAACCACTACTCTGCCAGCCTAATTGATGTCTAACTGCTCCCCTGCCAGCCTGTTTGTCCTCAACTTCCTTCCTCTGCTAGTCTGGTCACCCCCTAATTGCCCTCCCCTGCAGGCTTGATCACCCCCAACTGCCCTCCCTTGCAGGCCTGGAACCTCCTAATGGCCCTCCCCTGCTGGCCATCTTGTGGTGGCCATCTTGTGTCCACGTGGGGACAGGATCTTTGACCACATGGGGGTAGCCCTCTTGTGTGTTGGAGTGATGGTCAATCTGCAAATTACTCTTTAATTAGGTAGGATAGAGGCCTGGTGCATGGGTGGGGGCCAGCTGGTTTGCCCTGAAGAGTGTCCCAGATCAGGGTGGGGGTTCCCTTGGGGTGTGGGGCAGCCTGGGTGAGGGGCCTGTGGTGGTTTGCAGGCCGGCCATACCCCTCAGCGACCCAAGCAGAGGCCCTGGAATCTGGTATTAATTTATGTTCTACAATTGAAACTTTGTAGCTTGGAGCGAAGCCATGCCTTCTGCTTGCTTCGTGGTGACAGCCATTTCTGTTTGGGTTTATTTAAGTTCTATAATTCAAACTTTGTAGCCTAGATTGGAGGCCTAGGCATTAGAGCTGCAGAAGCTTGGCTTCCTCCATCGCCCAGGCAACCCTCGCCTCTGCTCTCTCTAGTTTTGTGGCTGCCATCATTTCTTTTGGGATATATCTTCTATAATTGAAACTTTGCAGCATTGAGTGCAGGGCCAGCCAGGGCAGGCAGAAAGTTTGGCTTCCTCCATTGCCAGGGAAACCCAAGCCTCCCTCCTGCTCTAGTGGCCACAGCCATCTTGGTTGGGGTTTATTTGCATAATTTGCTCCTAATTGGCTGATGGGCGTGGCTGTGGGCATGGCTTGATTAGAGGTATGGTCAATTTGCATGTTATTCTTTTATTAGATAGGATTGGTTCTAAGGAAAGGGAGAATAAGAATGGGCCCAGTTACCCACATGACAGGAAAGGGACCAAAACCATGGTCTCTTTACCCCATACCTATATCAAGAAGTGTTTTGGGGCAGTAATTGTGGACAGTGGTGTAGCACTCACAACTCTTATTGCCAGTCTGTCCAGTGGTGCTCACAGTACCCTGGGGAGGATGCAATTACTGAACCAACTGAGGATGCTCTAAGTCATATCTAAGAAACACAGTTAATAAGCAGGGAGAGGGACTGAGTCCAGTTTTATTGAGTTGTGAGAAACCTGACACTACCAATTACTGGTTGTCTGATATTGGGCAACTTATCTAACCTTTCAGTTTCTTTATGTGTGAAAGAGAAAGAATTAAACAATCCTTATTTCATCAGACTGCTGGGAAGGTTAAATGAATTATTATCTGTAACTTATTTTTAGAGAAGAGTAAAATACTCAAACATTGTTTTGTTTCCCATTCATGATCATATTTGTCCCTGGGGAGTTCCTTAGGACTCCACATACTTTAGGCAGTGGAAGAAACAGGCCCAGTAAGAGGTTGGGATCACAGGAATTAAAGACTAGGGCCAGAACCAAAACCCAAGTCTCCTAGTGTTACAGGAGTCCAGGTCCCGCGTAGATCTGAAGAGCCAGCAGGCGCCCCAGCTGAGATCCTCCCTTCTCCCACAGCCACCCTCATGATGGAGGAGCTGAATCCCTACACCAAGATAGCTACAGCACTAGGTGCAGAGTGGCACTTGGCCACTGTCACAGACATTATCCTCCTGTTGTTCCTCATTGTGGTGCTGCTAGGCCTGTTCGCCAGGTGCCAACAGCAGCAGAAAGAGAAGGGCTTCGACCTGGCTGCCCGCATCTCTTACACACCTGCAAGCTTCCAGAAAGCAGCTACATAGAAATGAAGTCGCCTGTGCACAGGGGTCTCTGTACACAGATGTGCCATCCTTGTCTACATCCTGTCTTGGAAGCACACCTTCTTTCTTTTGTTTCTTTTTAAGGAATCCAAGGTGAACTGCCTTCCCCAAGACTCTCATGTAGGAAAATCAAGTTCTTGTGCCAACTCCAGGAACAGCCATATTCTTGGTCATTATGACATCATCCCAGAAAAACAGAGCCCTGACAATGAGCCCTCCCAGGACAAGCAGTCTTAAGAGGGATAAGCTTCTCTCTTGCAATGTACTGCGAGAAGAGAGAGAGAGAGAGAGAGAGAGAGAGAGAGAGAGAGAGAGAGAGAGGCAGTCTATTTCTTCTAGAGACATAAAACAAAGACAATTTAGCTGAACAATAAAAGACAGTTAAGCTTTATCATTCATAGAAATCTTGCCTTTCTTGAAATGTTTTAATTTATAATAGACAGCACATAATAAGCTTAAGAAAAAAAATAATGGAAATGAGAGCAAATGGTCAGAAGAAAAAAATCAATAAATACAACCCTGCTAACATGTAATATAGTTTTAATATTTGAGTATAAAACATGGTTCTGTGCTTCCCAGAGGCCAATGCAAAAGTGGAAATCAGAGAAACATGTAATACCCTTAGCAGACAGAAAAAAAGGATGCACATTAAAAACTTTTTTTCCCAAATAGATACAGAAGCAAGGAAGATTGGAACAGATTGTCGGACTACAGTGGGAAGGGAGGGGAGATTGGGGGCAGGGTGCTACAAGAGATCAACCTAAGGACTTGTATGCATGCATAAAAGCATAACCATGGGACACAAGGCACTGGGGGGCGGGCAGGAGAGGGCATGTGCTGGGGGAATGGGAAGGCTGGGAGGAGGTCAAAGGGGGAAAAGGGGGAAACATATGTACTATGATTTGTAATATTTCAAACAATAAAAAAATTAAAAATAAATAAATAAAAACTTTTTTCCCTAGAAACCAAATCTAAAATTAATTGCCGTATAGAGAGATTCATATGAATGGCTTCAAGTGAAGAAATGATAGACAATATCCTCTATGTGAGCTTTTTTAAAAGATTTTTTGATGCTTTTCTTTTTACATTTAAAAAAATTATTGATTTTTTACAGAGTGGAA